>JAFVLL020031620.1:89946-139035 GCA_021397915.2 Tor tambroides
GTGCAAAAAATGTCTTTAACATTTAAACTTAAAATGGTCTTTTCTGTTCTGTTTCTTTTTCAAACCTGCATCATTGCATTTGCTGCTGTATCAATGCAGAAGCATCCATTTCGATACACATATCAGCAAGGAGCACAGCCCTATTAAAAGCCGTGTTCCATGTGCCCCTTTTATACTTTGAGCACCTGCCCCTCCAAAGGTCTCTGCACGGCCCTGGTGCACTCCAAAATGACAATTCTGTCATATTTTATTCACCCTCATGTTGTCCTAAATCCGTTTGACCAAAAAAAAAAAAAAAGTATCATAAAAGTAATTTGATATGTTCTGTGAATAAATTTTTTTTTTTTTTTTTTGTAAAGTGATAGGTCTAAAAAAGCAGCTCAGACATTCTATGAAATGCCTTCTTTTGTGTTCTACAGAAGAAATGAAGTCACTCAGGTTTGGAACAGAGTGAGGGTATGACAGACTTTTAAATTTTGGGGTGAATTCTCTCTTTTTCTCTTTTACACTGTCATTTAATAGCTGATGTAAAGGATTGGTCTCGCTAAACCAGCTTTTACACAATAAAAACTCTCTAAAGTCCAAACAGGGCCAGAGGACAAACAGGGCATCCACTACAGCAGAGAAAAGTTAGGTCCACATTTTAAGATAACTTTGGTATTTTGGCTGCTACATGTACAGAAGTTCTGCACACAGTGGTGATGCAAGTCTTTGAAAAGCTGGTTACGGTTAAATGTGATGATTCTATTTTAGACTTTAGCTTGATTGTTCAGAAAAAGAGCAACTAATGGAGGGAATATGTTTATTGACTGTAGGCGCACTCTGATTGCAGTAATCAGCATGTGTTCTGACACATATCAAATGCATCAGACAATCAAATCTATGAAACCTGTTAACTGAAAGGTGCACTCTTTATTAAACTTTTTATTAAACATCCATATTACTTTTAGATAAACGGGAAAAAACATGGCATACACCACCTCAAAACATATAATCATGGCTGATTGCACATAGCGCATTTCTACAATGGTACAAATAAACTTTGGATATGCATAAATTTGGGTTGTCAATTTAACATATTAATTTAGTAATTATAAATAAAAATCTGCATTGCAAAAATAAGCAAAAAATAATGCATTTGGATGTTTTTTTTGGAAAGAAATTAATACTGAGCAAGGAGGCATAAAATAAATGCAGCACAACTAATCACTCATAGGAAGGAGCTTCTCAGAAAAATAAAAAAATAAAGCCTTTCCAGGAAATGGCAAAGATTTTAAATCTGTGGCAATATCCAGCTGAATGGTTTAATAGACCCTCTGATCAATTTTCCAAGAGTGTTTAAATTCAGCATGTTTGATTGTTCCCCAATCAATATACAGATTTTAAGTTTGGGGTTGGTATTATTTTTTAAATGTTCTTGAATGACGTCTCTTATGCTCACCAAGGCTACATTTATTGGATCAAAAATACAGTAAAAGCTTTCACAGTAGCTTTTTACAGTAGACTCCTTTCAAAACATAATTTTTGAACAAAATCTCACCAACTCCAACTTTTGAACAGTATGTACATTTATGTATGCAATTGTTCATTATTAAACTGATTACTTAATCAGTAACTCAATTAATTTAGTTACATTTTAAATCAATTGACTGTCCTAAAAATGTCTGGATACAGTATATGTCACAGCAACCAGATCCGAGTGCACTGTAATCGAGTGCAAAACAGCCAAACAGATGTCCTATCAGTTCCTGGTTTTGTTCAGATTTAGCAGCATGACTTGTTTCCTGTGCTGGTGTCATGGGTCCTGCTCTGTGATTTATCCCTGTTGTTTAGGTGTCATTACCCTGCGGCTGCGGCTGTCTCGCTGGGCCTGAGTGAGCGTGATTAACAGTCTGCTGACTGGATCTCTGACCAGCGGCAGAGCTGGAGGAAAACAGCAAGTTTTACATTCACCAATTGATGGCTGCTGTCGAGAGCACTCCGCTTTCGCACTCGAAACGGTATTGACAAACGGACGGGCTGTGCTCTGCCTAAGAGTAGCACGTCAATCTCTCATGGCCAGTCAGTCTGCTTTGTTAAATAATCTGCTGGTGTTCGCTTGGGCTCGTTTTATGGCTGATGCCGAATGCAACGGTTGTCATACCTGCCGGAGAAGCCTTTGTGATTTCAGGTATTTCTAAACAAAGCGCAGCAGACAAACAGCTTGAAATAGTCGAAGGATTTGTAGTCTTGATGTGGAAAAAGGAAATTAGCTGCCCACTCTCTCAATGCTGAGCAAATATTTGCAACCCGACCTGAAGCTGGTGTCTTTGGTAGGTGTAATCAACTATAATGAATTTTATTTGCCAAGTGAGCAGGGACATCAGAACACAATGTACAACATGAGGAAATATGGGCTATCTTCTTGATGTACCAATTCAGGGTGAGGACCATTGATTCATCTATCAGCACATTTGAGGTGTGAGAGTAGAGGTGAGAGTGATGTGCATTTGAGAACAAGAAAGAAATTTCTTGACCTGACAGCATAATCACTCATACAGTATAATCACTTTTATAACAGTTATACAGTTACAACAGTTGTGCCACTTGAAATTTTTGGGGAAACCATGATACGTTTTTACTGGATTTTATACAGTAAAAAGTAATACAGTAAAAATTAATATTATGAAATATTATAACAATTTAAAAAGATTTTCTATTCAAATATGTTTTACAATTTAATTTATTTAATTAATTAATTTAATTTATTCCTGTGATGCAAAGCTGAATTTTCAGCAGCCATTAATCCAATCTTCATTGTCACTTGATCCTTGATTTGTTGCTCAAGAAACATTTATAATTAAAAAAAAAAAAAAATCTTACTGACCCTAAACTTTGAACTGCAGACTAGGTTAAAAAAATATACAGCCAAGAAAATAATATAATATAATATAATATAATATAATATACAGTAAATATAAATATATGACTCATTTAACTTACAACAACGACAAACCATGGTTCACTGCAAAACTCAGACAGCTCCGTCAGGCCAAAGAAGATGCTTACAGAAAGGGGGATAAAGTCTTGTACAAACAGGCCAAATACACACTGGAAAAGGAGATCAGAGGAAAGAGGAATTATTCTGGCAAGCTAAGGAACAAATTATCTTCCAGTGATTCTGCTTCAGTGTGGAAAGATATGAAAGATATCACCAGTTACAAGACACCATCTCCCAGCGCTCTGGAGAATCAACAACTAGTTGACGACCTGAATGAGTTCTACTGCAGGTTTGAAAAAACACCCCACACCCGCCCTGAACACCTCTCCACACAACCATTCACACCTCCAGCAACCCCTCTCTCCCCCACACCTGCAATTCAGATCAGTGAAGATGACGTGTGCCAGGTCTTCAGAAAGAACAAAAGAAGGAAAGCACCAGGCCCGGACGGTGTGTCACCAGCCTGCCTAAAAATCTGTGCTGACCAGCTGGCCCCCATCTTCACAGAGATCTTCAACAGATCAATGGAGCTGTGCGAAGTTCCCTCACACTTCAAACGCTCCACCATCATCCCCGTCCCAAAGAAACCCAAATTACTGGAGTTAATGACTACAGACCTGTGGCTCTAAGGTCTGTGGCCATGAAATTATTTGAAAGACTGGTTTTGGCTTATCTGAAGCCTCCACTGGACCCCCTGCAGTTTGCCTACAGATCAAACAGGTCTGTGGATGATGCAGTCAATATGGGACTGCACTTCATCCTGCAGCATCTGGACAGACCAGGGACTTATGTGAGGATCCTGTTCGTAGACTTCAGCTCCGCTTTTAACACCATCATCCCGTATACCCTTCAGAATAAACTGACGCAGCTGTCCGTCCCCACCTCTGTCTGTCAGTGGATCACCAGCTTCCTGACAGACAGGCAGCAGCTAGTGAGGCTGGGAAAATTCTCATCCAGCACCCGCACCATCAGCACTGGAGCTCCTCAGGGCTGCGTTCTCTCCCCACTGCTCTTCTCCCTGTACACCAACGACTGCACATCTAAAGACCCCTCTGTCAAGCTCCTTAAGTTTGCAGACGACACCACACTGATCAGCCTCATCCAGGACGGTGACGAGTCTGCTTACAGACAGGAGGTTAAGGAGCTGGCTGTCTGGTGCAGTCTTAACAACCTGGAGCTCAACACGCTCAAAACTGTGGAGATGATCGTGGACTTCAGGAGAAACCCCCCTGCTCTCCCCCCACTCACCATCATGAACAGCACTGTGACTGCAGTGGAGTCATTCAGATTCCTGGGCACCACAATTTCTCAGGACCTGAAGTGGGACAATCACATTGACTCTATTGTGAGAAAGGCCCAGCAAAGGTTGTACTTACTTCACCAGCTGAGGAAATTCAACCTGCCACAGGAGCTGCTGAAGCAGTTCTACTCTGCCATCACTGAATCCATCCTCTGCACTTCAGTAACTGTCTGGTTCAGCTCAGCTACCAAATCTGACCTAAGACGACTACGGACGGTAGTCCGGACTGCTGAGCGAATCATTGGTACAACCCTCCCCACTCTCCAAGAACTGTACTTATCCAGAGCGAGCAAAAGGGCTAGTAAAATCAATCTGGACCCCTCACATCCAGCACACTCCCTCTTTGAACTGTTACCGTCTGGTCGACGTTACAGAGCTCTGAGCACCAGAATGACCAGACACAGGAACAGTTTCTTCCCTCAGGCAATCCATCTCATGAACACTTGACAATAAAACGCAGAACACTCAAGTCATTTATTCATCATTTATTCACCACACATATTTACACAAACTTTCACATATTTGCACATATCAGACCTGCACACACATAATTGTCTATATTATATATTGTGTTTTGCACATTGCCTATTATTTGCACATATCAGACCTGCACACACATAATTGTCTATATTATATATTGTGTTTTGCTGTTTTGTACATTGCCTATTTGTATATTTGTTTACTATTCTTTTATTATCTGTATTACCTGTCCTGTTGCTGTCTTTCTGTTGCACTGTAGAGCTTCTGTCACTACAACAAATTCCTCGTATGTGCAAACATACTTGGCCAATAAAGCTCATTCTCAAAACTAAAATCAAAATGAAATTTAGGCAACACAACATTATAAATGTACAGTCTGATCAATAGATAGCCATTTTGAAAAATCTCTAATATAGGTTGATAGTCAATCAGGAATCGTATTGGCCAGCAATTTAGAGTGATCTGTGTTTAACTCTGAAGCCATGTTGGTAAAATTACTTAAATATCTGTAAATGTCTTTAGGAACCTCCTTAATAAAGGGCACATTCAAATAATTACACTTATCGCCGTGTTCATCTAAATTCTGCTCTTCTTGAATCAGGATCCTAAAATAGCATCCAGCTGGTGTCACACTTGAAATACCACATTCCTAAAGTGAGTAAGGCAGTTACTTGGATGTGTTTACTGGGGTAATAAATGTTATCATCTAGACACCATCTTTTCAACACGCAGCTCTGCAAATGACCCGTTTGCCCCATCGTGACACACAATAACAATGACGCCAAGTGAAGCCACAGTTTCTATTTGTTCTTTCAACCTCAACCACACTTTTCAACCGAAATTTACAACCCAACCCAGTTCAGCAGCACTTGCTCATCAAACACACCCACCGGCACAGGATTCCAGACCCCCTCCTTCTTCCCACTCATACTTTTAAAGCTAATCGTGGCGGCGATGGCTGTAAATTTCACCTTGTACAATGTGAGGCATGTGTCTGTATTACTGTGGTGATGTCAGACTCCAGCTGCCGTGGAGCCTTGAAAGAGACGCTGACCTTCCAACACCAAAGTCTTCAGGATACACAAGGCCCCTTAGATCGACACCATCTGCTTCACGGGAGACACTTTTTAACACAGGAGTATCCTCAGTTGCTCAGACTTCAAAGTTCAGCGTTACCTGATACTAAAGAGTGCACTGAACTGACATACATTTGTTTCCTATCAGTCAGTGTTAGTTCATTCATTCGTTTATTTTATTTATTTATATTAAGGGTTATAATTGAGATGTCATTATAGTTTTTATTAATATTTAATTAGTTTTTATTTTAATATATTCTATTTTCATTTTTTATTTTAAGGTGTTAGTAATTTTGTTGTGTTATTGTCTTTGTGTGTGTGCTTTTTGTCATTATTTATTTTATATATATATATATATATATATATATATATATATATGTATATATATATAGTTTTGATTATTTTTTTTTTTATTTCAGTTTTACTTATTTACATCAAGTTAAACTAAATAAAAAATTATGCCTTGGCAAGTAGCATACATAAAAGTTTTTTTAATGTTTTATTTCAGATAAAGCTTTATGATTTTAGTTTTAGCTAACTATAATAACCCTGCTGTCAATGGAGAAATATGGTACAGTGAAAGCCTTACATTCATTTATCATGTACTGTTGTATAGTTTGTCATTTGGCCATTTAATGACTAAGTGGCACATGCTTTGCTATATAAATTGCATGCTATATTTTCATACAGTAAATTAATTCCAATTAAAACGTGGCTGAACAATTATTTGTCAGCCATAATGTTTTTTACCAGCTGTAAAAAGCTGGCCATTTGTTGCCATTGAAAATAAATAAATATTATATACAACCCGAATTCCTTAAATGTTGGGATGTTTTTTTAAATTTTAAAAGACTTTCAAATCACGAGCCAATATTTTATTCACAATAGAACATAGATAACATAACAAATGTTTAAACTGAGAAATTTTACAATTTTATGCACAAAATGAGCTCATTTCAAATTTGATGACTGCTACAGGTCTCAAAATAGTTGGGACGGGGGCATGCTTACCATGGTGTAGCATCTCCTCTTCTTTTCAAAACAGTTTGAAGACGTCTGGGCATTGAGCTTATGAGCTTCTGGAGTTTTGGTGTTGGAATTTGGTCCCGTTCTTGCCTGATATAGGTTTCTAGCTGCTGAAGAGTTTGTGGTCATCTTTGACGTATTTTTTGTTTAATGATACGCCAAATGTTCTCTATAGGTGAAAGATCTGGACTCCAGGCAGGCCAATTCAGTTCCCAGACTCTTCTACTACGAAGCCATGCTGTTGTAATAGCTGCAGTATGTGGTTTTGCATTGTCCTGATGAAATACCCAAGGCCTCCCCTGAAATAGACATCGTCTTACATCCATATGTTGCTCTAAAACCTTTATATACCTTTCAGCATTCATAGTGCCTTCCAAAACATGCAAACTGCCCATACCGTATGCACATATGCACCCCCATACCATCAGAGATGCTGGCTTTTGAACTGAATGCTGATGACACGCTGGAAGGGCTCCCTCCTCTTTAGCCCGGAGGACATGATGTCCGTGATTTCCAACAAGAATGTCAAATTTGGACTCGTCTGACCATAGAACACTTTTCCACTTTGAAACAGTCCATTTTAAATGAGCCTTCTGGACCATGTTCACATATGGCTTCCTTTTTGCACGATAGAGCTTTATTTGGCATCTGCAGATGGCACTGCGGATTGTGCTTGCCGACAGTGGTTTCTGGAAGTATTCCGGGGCCCATTTAGTAATGTCGATGACAGAATCATGCCGATGAGTGATGCAGTGTCGTCTGAGGGCCCGAAGACCACGGGCATCCAACAAAGGTCTTCAGCCTTGTCCCTTAAGCACAGAGATTTCTCCAGTTTCTCTGAAACTTTTGATGATGTTATGCACTGTAGATGATGAGATTTGCAAAGCCTTTGCAATTTGACATTGAATAATGTTGTTTTTAAAGTATTCCACAATCTTTTTACGCACTCTTTCACAGATTGGAGAGCCTCTGCCCATCTTTACTTCTGAGAGACTGCCTCTCTAAAACATCTCTTTTATGTTACAGACCTGGGCCCATATTCACAAAACATCTTAAGGCTAAAAGTAGCTCCTAACTCACCGATTTAGGAGAAAATCTTAAAAATAGTGGGCGTGTCAGTCCTAATTTTAGGACTCCTAAATTTTTGCTCTAAGAGTATTTCACAAAGCGTTTTAGCGCTAAACCTAGGTCCTAAATCTGTGAAACGTTAGGAGTAGTGAAGAGGACTCCTAAGTCACTAAGACCAACTCACAACTATCCTAAAATGGCTGTTGCCGGCAATCTGCCTCAGAATATAAACATTTTAGAAACATTTGACGATGATGAGCCTTTAAAATGGTATCACCTTTAAGGTTTGGAGGTTATCCCAGCTCCAAATTTTCCTTTGATTATATCCTTTTCATTAACCAGTTGGGCAAGAAGTAACAGATGTTCTTGTGTCCAGTTTTGTTTTCTTTTACGTTTGCATGTCTTACTATCAGCCATGATTATTCTACTCTGTTAATTAAAAGGCGGTTTATATGCATCCGCTACAAGAAGCATACATGTAAGAGACTGACAATTAGCTGAACAAATATTTGTTTAATTAGTGACACTTAGCCTGCATGTTAAAATCTTTATTTGAATGTGGCAATTGACATTGTTTTTTAAACCTTTATTTGGATATGGCAACATAATATCGTGCTCTACAATATTTCTATGAATAAATCTCTGACAGAGACTCCTCCCCTCTCCTATCAGCCAATCACTGTGTGCATAGTTAGTAAGCATGCTGACATGATCCACAGCAACGTGGTCAACCCCGCCCTTAATTTTAGCTTAAGACTTCTCTCTATTCCTTACTAAAAGTTTGTCTCAGCAGCTTTGTGAATAGGTTTTAAGAGAAAACTCTAAGCTAAAAACTTTTACTGCTATTTAGAAGAACTCTTAGTGGTAAGATAAAATGTTTTGTGAATACGGGCCCTGATGTAAATTAACTTAATTTAATTAAGTTGCTAGATGTTCTCCCAGCTGAATCTCTTCAAAACTTCTTGCTTTTTCAACCTTCAGGACCAACTTTTTTGAGACCTGTAGCAGGCATCAAATTTGAAATGAGCTCATTTAGTGGATAAAAGTGTAAAATTTCTCAGTTTAAACATGTTATGTTCTCTACGTTCTATTGTGAATAAAATATTGGCTCATGTGATTTGAAAGTCTTTTAGTTTTCATTTTATTCAAATTTTTTTTAAAAAGTCCCAAGATTTCCGTAATTCGGGTTGTATATATAACATTCATTTTATTTTAATAAATGCAATTCATTATTTTAAAAAAGTTAATAAAATTTTTGAAAAATAAAAATCTTTGTTCCAAGCAGCATATTTCTGGCAAACCCAACTGTCCCAGTCTCTGTCCACAGTGATTTTCATATTTTGTTGGTTTAATGAAGGAATATACTATAATATACAAATGACAAAATAAAAAAAATAAAATAAAAAAAAAAACAGTAATTTACATTAGTGAGTCAGATTATCATTCTTAAAAGTTGTTCTAAGCAGTGTATTATGTTGTCCTTCCTTAAAGTACCTACAAGCCAACTGGCTGCTAATAGATTTATTTACTTGCTAAACCAATTTTAACTCGTGTTTGTCATTGATGCGTGTTAATTTTGGATTCTTAATACAGCTATGAATTACACAGCAGAGACATCCAAATCATATTCGCTGTCTCCAAGACAATCAGCGTGAACATCTACAGCATCAGTTTCTGGAAACCTTTATTGGACTCGAAGCTCTGGGATTTTATTTTCTCTGATGATCTATGATGAGTGTTGAATGTACAATTAAAACTACAAGCACCGTGGCTGTTATCCAATACAATGATGTGATGTGTCATGCCAGAAGATCCAATACTAATTTCAGAGAAAGGCACTCTCCAAATAAACCTAATTTACCTCTGAACAGTTTTATTGACCCCATATAAAACATCTTTATATCCTTGGTAGTTCTTAATGTAAATGGTGAGGGAATTTCCTCAGGAGCAATTTATATGTAGTAAATAATTAATTCAGCTTTATAAATAGACTTGGGTACTTTGGATAGTCATGAAGTCCAAGTTTCTTATCGCAGCTTTTTCACATACACATATGTGATTCACATCACATATTTATGTCATAAATGTATACAGTTTAAGGAATAACAATATGTTTTTGTTTTGTTTTCTTAATTATTTAGTTGGCTTCATCAATCCCTCTTGTTGCTATGTGAGAATATCTCTCCAGTTCGTCTGCACGCATTTGCATCTGCTGTGCAAAATAAGGCATATTTATATTCCATATGCATGTGTTTAGATAATGTTCGAATTCTGGCCAGCAGCACTGAAAGATTCCAAAATAAAAATCTCATTAGAGTAATAGACCTGAAAATGCTCCATTAAAAGGTAATTATGTTTGGTTGATGAGAGCAGTAAATTAGTAGAAAAAGAAACAGTTGTCAAGATCTGAAATAATAACGAAATAGTGAATACAGTCTTTAGCATGAAAAATTATCTATCCAACTAATGGCCAGTGATTCACCAGCACCAGAGTTTTTGCCATCTTTGGGCGACAATCCTTCTACCTAATTAAGTTTCTAATCATCAACTCGATTGATTTACTAACTTTGTTTGATCCTTCGCAGAATGCACCATGAAAACACTTGATGCTCCAAAGGTTAATAAGTCATTATTACAAAAATAAATTCCAAATTGGGTGATCAGTACCTTAACATAGAATTAATGTACAATTTGCTTAGCAACAAGAACATTGCAATAAAATTACAGTAATATTGATAATATTGACAGCACTAGTTGCGTTCATATGAAACAATAAAGAATGAGTTGGCAGGATGATACAAAAGTAACGCGCCAATTTCAGCTTCCTGCATTGACGGACTGTTAAACAACGGCAAATATTCGAAAATACTTGACCTCCGAATGCCAAATCAGAGTCAAGTATTCTAGAGAGGCGTGCAATATGTGATCCTGTCACATATTATTTCATACCTTGTTATCCAGGTGAAAATACCCAATATTAGTTTGTGTTATTATTGTCTTTCTGATCCTAAGAGTTAACAACTGATTGCATATCTACAGTATCTACATGGGCTCAGTGACTGACACATTGTTTCAGTTAGCTCTGAACATTTCATTTAGCTCTTCTTTAACCTGTCCTTTGGAGTGTACCTCTGTTTTTGTCATTAGAGCCATAATTTCACGCAACATTAGGTGTGTAATTATGTGTTAAATGACAAGGGTGAACAGAGATCATATTGCTAATGAATGCAACATTGTTAATGAGACACAATGAACACAAAAGCAGTTACATGCATCTAACTGGGATGTCCTATACCCTGAGTCCACAAACATCTTAAAAAAGATTGAGAAATAAGTCAATTAAATGTGTTTTGATTAAGGTGCGTAATGCGACTCAAACATGTGTTTTTCCTTTAGATGTAAACATCGATGAAAATGTTTGCTATAAATAGAGGAAAGCAACTGAATGCAATGGACTAAACTCTGGTTGTAGTTCTCAGGTGGTTTTGCACTGAGACACCTGGGCTTTATCCAGACAGTTGTGATGTGAAAGAGCAATAATTATTTATCATTTTCATGTGTCAGGCCTCCAGAAGGCAACATTAGCATGTCATTTAGCTGAAGACAGAGGAGCAGCCCACCCTGGAACAACACATTCCCATGTTGCTCTGCCATGCTAAATGGCTTGAAAAAGCATGACTAAAACAGAATCTGTTCAAAGTTCAGAATATATCATTATCTCCTGACATACTAAACTTCCTGCAGTTTAGTATTTTTTAGACAGCGTTGAGGAAGCTACTGTGGCTTGACAAACTGAAGTATTTAGCTATAACACACTACTAATAAAAACAATAATGCAACTTGTTACAATGAAGTTCCATTTGTTAACATTATTTTACTACATTAGTTAACATGAACTAACGATGCAAAATATTTGTAAAGCATTTATTAATCTCAGTTCATATTAATTGCAACATTTAATAAATTATTATATTGTTTTATCTGTTAATATTAATTAATGGACCTGAACTAACAATAAACAGTTGTACTTTTATTAATTAACGTTAACAAAGATTAATAAATACTGTGTATGTATTGGAAATGTATTGCTCATTGTGAGTTAATATTATTTAATGCATTCATTAACATTGACTAATGAACCTTATTGTAAAGTGTTATATAATTCAGTATCTATAAATTAGTGTTAAAAATGTTTAAATATTTTGCTATAAAAAGACATGTTGCAAAAGCAGCTGAATCAGTAATTCATTTTCTGAATGTACTGATTCATTAGCAGACCCATTAATGAATAACTACTACTAAAAATAAGAATTTGTGTAAACTAAATATAACAAATGAAAACAGTTTTTAAAAAATGCTGCAAAGGTACCTGAATCAGTGATTCATTTTCTAAACAAGTTGATTCATTAGGGAGCCAACTAATAAATAACTACTAAAAATAGAATAATTAATGCAAATGAAAATGAACCGAGATGAAAACAGTAAAAAATAGCAGTGTTTAACTATTTTGTTATTGAAAAAAACAAAACAAATTAAGCATGCCAATAAATACAACAAAAATACATTAAAACAGCTGAAACTATTAAAAATTATCAGTGAGTGACTATATATTATGTTACAAAAAAGATATCTAAAATGCAGCAAAGGAACTTCAGGAAATCAGCTAATCATTTTCTGAGCAAACTGAAAGTAGCTTTTGGAACTTTTGGACTTTGGAAGTAGCTAAACTATTGTTGCACCACTGGAAGGGGGAAAAAAACTGTTTTTCATGATTTTATTCCCACCAAGCTAATGTGGAGTATCAACAATGGCTCATAAATCACTGCAGTGACAATATGGGTTTAGTAAATCCCATCATGCGCAGCCACATTGGATGAACGTTCCAGCTGTTTTGGGTGAACGCCAGATGTCTGTGTTTTTTTGCGACAAAAAAGGCCCCTGTAAGGCGTTACTTACCCAGCTAAGGTGACCAGAAGGGCAAATACCAACAACTGTCCAGGCCATACCAAGCTTTTTAAAGACAGCCATTCTATATTAAAAACACTGGATGTGGTTCTTGTTGCCACTTTGCCCTGGCATTTTTGGCAGCTGTTTTATTGGGTGCAGTGGGGACAATGGGTTTCCTTGGGTCAGTGCTTCCTGTCTGCTTCTGCCTCATATCTAGTTCATCGCCCTGTGATCCGGCACACTCAGCATAGGCAAGAGAGTCAACACGCACAAATATGATATGTGGCATATTCCCATCGTTGACGTTTACAGCTTTCCACTGCAGGGCAAAGATTTGCTCACTGTTGCTTTTCAGACCTTCATTTTAGATAAAATGTTTCTCTGCACCTTTGTGGGCAGATCAGCCAGAGAGTGGGAATTGCTCAGTCAGTCAAGCTGGTACATTGGTAATATGTATTTTGAAGGATTTTCTGAAGTAACTTGTAAATACATTGGTATAAGATTTAGTAATGCTAGTAATGGTTAGCATGATCGTTACTAACAACACTAAATCATATACCAATGTATTAAGCTAGTACAAGTAGAAGAATATATAGTTTTAAGGGTGAAACACAAGCCACCAGGAAAAATCTGTTGTTGATGCAGGAATATATAATCCACTTTTGTATAGTTCGTTAAAAAGCTAGACGAAGATTGTTAATGACCTTGTACTCTCAAGCTATATAAAAATAAAATCTGAAAATAATATTATATATAATCTGTAATATATATAAATAATTATACAACAAAATATTACATAATAAATTATATAATAAAGCAGCTTTGCTGCGCATATGAAAGAAAAAGTCTGTGTGTGTATATATAAATATATATATATATATATATATATGTATATATATATATAACACTAACACTAGCTTGCTCTATTCTTTTTCTATTCTATCTGTTTTTCTTTTTATTTATTATATAATTACAAAAAAACCTTGCTATGTATACTGTGTTAAGCTAATTGAGACTTGTTATAGCACTTGCATATCATTGCTCTTTTGTTGATTTTGATTGCTTCCATTGTCCTCATTTGTAAGTCACTTTGGATAAAAGCGTCTGCTAAATGACTTAATGTAAATGTAAATGTATATATACATACATAGGCTACATATATACATACATACATATTATTATATGCATATATACATATATATATATATATATACATATATATGAAGAGTTCATTTGCAAAGACAGATAACTCGGTTTTTAACAATTTTCAAAAATCATGTTTTTTCATTGTGCATTTCAATTAATCACAATCAAACTGCATTTGGGTTATTTTGATTAGGTAAAAAATAACAACAACAAAAAATAAAGCTTACTAACAAACAAACATGATTAACATAAAAAACATGATTTTTTTAAATGTAAAAAAACGGAGTTAACTGTTTTTGCAAATAAACTTTTCACATATATACATATACATACACTATTTTTTTTCTTTCAAATGCTCAGCAAGGTTTCTTTTTTTATCCAAAATACAGTAAAAACAGTAATATTGCAAGATATTATTACAATTTTAAATAACCTTTTTCTATCTGAATATATTTTAAAATGTAATTTATTCCTGTGATAGTAAAGCTGAAATTTCAGCAGCCATTACTCCAGTTAAAAAATTGGGGGCAAACTAAATATGTGTGTGTATATATATATAAAGAGAGAGAGAGAGAGAGAGAGAGAGTGTGTGTCTAGCACACTATCCCATAATTTGAGTTTTTCAAATGTCACAAGCTCAGCTCTTCACATCAGATTTACATTTAAACACATGATAGACTCTGTGAAAAAACAAGCTGGGTGATGAGCCTAGACTGGACAGCATCTGAGGGCAGCAGTGTGCAGTCAGTAATTCGCAAGCGCGTGGCCCAAAACACCTGTGTCACCTTGATGCTACAGGACTCTCCATTAACACCAATCAGCAACAGGGTGCAGGGGAGGAGGAGGCTTTGAGCGGCACTCCCTTTCTCTTTCCTCTCTCACTCTCTCCGCCGGGGGCTGGAGGAAGGGATCAATGCCGTGAATGGTCCTCCTCTCCTTGCTCACTACTCTCATTATTATTTTCCACCCTGCCACTCTCCAGCCCATGAATAGTCAATACCAAACCAACAGGCAGGAAATGAAGGACCAGATGCTTAGTTCAATGCCTGGAGTGAGTTTTATTTATCGAGAACCGATTCCAACCACATGAGACGGACTTTGTTCGCTGCTGAGGATTATAGAAACTTTCTTTTTCTCTATTTGAAGACTTATGGATTCTCTTTTTGGACTTACTATGCTTGTCCACAATGATGAAGTCACTTGTTTAATATTGTGGTTGTAAAATTTCACCTTTTTTTGAAGGCTGTTAGTTTCAGCTGATATTTAAAAAAAAAAGACATCCATCTTTTCGCACTGGAAGCAGTATGCAGATGAACCTGTGCGGAGGGAAGCACATGGTCGACTAAGTGTGTTTTTTTCTTGTCAGGTCATCCGAGCAGTCTTTTTTGAGTGCTTCAGAGAGAGCCACACACACTGGAATAGCTGGGAGAATGTTTCTGTGGGCTGGAAGCAAAGGAGCTCAAGGATCAGGAAGTGAGAGAAGGTAAAGTACAATGACTCAGCTAACTAACTAACTGAACCACCTGTGACAGCACTATGCTAAACTATACTTTTCTAGGATCTCTGTAAGGAGGTTGCATGTTTAATTTCATGTTGATTTTAAGTACATAGGGATAATATGGTAATAAACATAATTGTAAAAAAAAAAAAAAAAATAGGGATACACTTTATTTTAAGGTGTTCTTGTTACAGTGTAATTACACAATTAAGTACTGCGTAATATTAATTAACTACATGTATTTACTATATGGTTAGGGTTAGGATTTGGCTTATGGTTACTTGCATGTAATTATGCGTAATTTATTGTTATTATAATAGTAAGTGCATGTAACATGATGTGTAACAAGGACACCTTAACATAAAGTGCTACCAAAAATAATTATAAATTGAAAATCTAATTATAAAATATAAATATTATAAAAATATAAATATATAATAAAAATAAAAATACATTTTATTTATTAAAAAAGTGACCATTAAATAATTTTGTTACAATTGATAACCAACAAATGACTAATTTGTCTAAATAAATGAAAAATAACAACAAAAACTAAAATCATTTGTTTAAAAGGGAAACAGAATAAATGATATTCACTTTGAGATTTAACAGTGTTATTAAATTATGAGTGCATTTAAAAATGAGCTTTAAGTGAATATTGAATGGCTCAAAAGTAATGAAAAAATATAGGAAATGAACATGTATGAATGAAATATATGAAAGTGGCAATGCATTTACAACAATTTTGAATTTTATTTCAAAATGAAAACTTGAATCAGCCAACATTTGCATCCCTAGAAAATATGCAGCTTCTGAATGAAAATGACTCTCATCATTCTAGAACTGATGCATCACAGTTTATTTAATGCATGGAAATTCACTCACTATTTTTAGCAGTTTTACGTATAACTGCTGTTTTACACTGATTTAGCAGTATCAGAGTATGCCATTTTAATGATCAAACTGATCTTGGAGTCTGACGCAAACTAATCACAGGAAGTGGGTTGTGAGTTTGTAATTCTTTTGACCACTGTACTCACAGTAATTATCAAAAGGTCACTGATAAAGATAGACAGGTTAGACAGCTTGCCTTCATACCCATGCATAATCTTCAAAAGCAATATGACCTGCTGTCAAAACATGATTAAAGAATCATGAGCTAAATATTTGGAAAGGAACTATGCATAATATCTATGCATAGATAATAGGACAGTAGCAGGTATCTGTGTGTCACTGGAGTTCTGAACTAAACCTAATTCTTGGCCTCAAACATTTCTTTATGTGATAAGGACTAGTGAAATGATTCTTGAAGCAATATCTTGTTATATTAGGTTTGGCACACACCATGCCTTCATTAATCTACGTCCCCCCCCCCCTTTGTGTGTCTTGTGACTTATGTAACTCAAGCAGGACCTTTTATCAGAAGATTCGCGAGTATGATATTTTGGAGAAGAGAAGGACGGTCACAGCACTGAAGGCTGGAGAGGACAGAGCCATTCTCTTAGGCCTCAGCATGATCCTTTTCTCTGCCATGATGTACTTTGTGTTAGGCATCACAATGGTGCGCTCTTACTCAGACAGGTAAAAATGCCCAGAAACCTTCTCAAGAACAGAACAGCACAAAAATACACTGAAACCACAGAATTAAAGGGGCATTCAGTAATTTCTCCCCATTCAAATGCTGAATTGAATAGTAAGACAAACACAAAGAGGAGAAAATACTGTAGCAGGCAGAGCAAACTCACTGTTCACAAAGCACAAAATATTAGAAGAAAGTCCTAAATACTAAATTGGGGCTGGGAGTTTATGTGAGGGGAACTGACTGTCTTCAGAAAAGTTTACCTTCATGTTTATGCATATTTATGTAGTGTTTAAAAGCGCAGTGCTGCTTTGTTTACAGCGGTAACCAAGGAAATACTACAGAGAGTTTCATGCAGATATATTTTATGTAGCATAATTTCGCAAAGCTAAAGTCAGACCATTAAGTTTTTGCTTTAAATTTTAATCTAATTTACATCAAAAACTGCTCATGCTACATGTAACATGTTTGTTTGGATTGGGATTAAAATACAGGTGCATCTCAATAAATTAGAATGTCGTGAAAAAGTTCATTTATTTCAGTAATTCAACTCAAATTGTGAAACTTGTGTATTAAATAATTTCAATGCACACAGACTGAAGTAGTTTAACTCTTTGGTTCTTTTAATTGTGACGATTTAGGCTCACATTTAACAAAAACCCACCAATTCACTATCTCAACAAATTAGAATACTTCATAAGACCAATAAAAAAATAAATAAATATTTTTAGTGAATTGTTGGCCTTCTGGAAAGTATGTTCATTTACTGTATATGTACTCAATACTTGGTAGGGGCTCCTTTTGCTTTAATTACCTCGAACCATTGGCATGGAGGTGATCAGTTTGTGGCACTGCTGAGGTGGTATGGAATCCCAGGTTGCTTTGATAGCGGCCTTCAGGTCATCTGCATTGTTGGGTCTGGTGTCTCTCATCTTTCTCTTGACAATACCCCATAGATTCTCTATGGGGTTCAGGTCAGGCGAGTTTGCTGGCCAATCAAGCAAAGTAACACCATGGTCATTGAACCAGCTTTTAGTACCTTTGGCAGTGTGGGCAGGTGCCAGTCTGAGAAAATAAAATCAGCATCTCCATAAAGCTTGTCAGCAGAAGGAAGCATGAAGTGCTCTAAAATTTCCTGGTAGATGGCTGTGTTGACTGTGGACTTCAGAAAACACAGTGGACCAACACCAGCAGATGACATGGCAGCCCAAATCATCACTGACTGTGGAAACTTCACACTGGACTTCAAGCAACATGGATTCTGTGCCTCTCCACTCTTCCTCCAGACTCTGGGACCTTGATTTCCAAATGAAATGCAAAATTTACTTTCATCTGAAAGGGACTTTGGACCACTGAGCAACGGTCCAGTTCTTTCTCCACAGCCCAGGTAAGACGCTACAGCGTTGTCTCTGGTTCAGAAGTGGCTTGGTAGCCCTTTTCCTGAAGACGTCTGGGCGTGGTGACTCTTGATGCACTGACTCAGCTTCAGTCCACTCCTTGTGAAGCTCTCCCAAGTGTTTGAATCTGGCATGACGGCATTCTCAAGCTTCATCCCTGTTGCTTGTGCACCTTTTCCTACCCAAATTCTTCCTTCCAGTCAACTTTGCATTTAATATGCTTTGATACAGCACTCTGTAAACAGCCACACCTTTCAGTAATGACCCTCTGTGACTTACCCTCTTTGTGGAGGGCGCCAATGTTCATCTTCTGGATCATTGCCAAGTCAGCAGTCTTCTCCATTATTGTGGTTTCAAAGAACAAGAGATACCCGGAATGTATACTGTAGGGATGGTCATTAATTGAAACTCAAATGTAAATATTCTAATATTTTGAGATACTGATTTTTGACTTTCATGAGCTGTAAGCTCTAATCATCAAAATTAAAACAATTTTTTAAAAATGTTTTACTTTACATGCAATGAATCTAAAATATATGAAAGTTTCACTTTTTGAAATAACTTACAAGAAAAAATGAACTTTTTCACGACATTCTAATTTATTGAGATGCACCTGTACAGTGGTTCTGCAACTGTTTCATGCATTCTCATTCATGCAAAGGCACAGTCAGGGAAAAACCATGATAAACCATGAAACTGCTAGAATCCTAAAAATAAATAAAAATGAAAATCATCCAGAACTACCGAGTACCTTTAAATAACCTCTAAATCTCTAAAAGAAACAAATGTATATGCTAATGTATTCATATATAAATTTCATCACAGATGTTTGTCATTTCTGCTATAGATCTTTTTCACATTTCTAAGTTTGGAAAGCAAAAGTAAACTAACCTTCTATAGAGCGAATATTATTTTTGCATTATAATTCGCTCAAAAAAACTGCAAAATGTAAAAAAAAATTAAAAGAAACACCATTAAAAAATGGAAAATCATTAGATAGATAGATAGATAGATAGATAGATAGATAGATAGATAGATGTTAATTTCTGTCTAAATTCTTCACCACAGTCTGTGAAGATTTCATTCTGAACAGAATTGCAGTTTTCATATTGTTCTCTGCTTCAGCTTATATGAAATCCCCATAAACATGATCACTCAGTGTAAAAAACTAATTATATTGTCCACAATGCACCAAACATTTGCAGATTCCATCCCTTTTTGAACGTAACACGCAGATTAGCGCACATTACAACATAGGAGCCAAATTGAGTTCTGTAGAGCTCTTCCAAATACCACTGACCCACCACAGATTGCACACAGATAAGAGCTGGCATACACTGTAGTCAAAGGCAATTAAAGAGGCAGCTGAGCCTTTGGAATAGCCAAAGAACACAAGGTCTATTATTCATAGAGTAGGAGACAAGAGGCCTGGCACAAACACAAACAGTAACATGTAATTGGCCGCCACAACAGAGGGCCAAAATCACCAATGTGTACCCTAGTGAATATGGAGGGTGACCCTGATGTACAAATATTGTACTTAGTGTGTCACGACGGCTAAAAATAAAAGCAGCTTTGATTATATAATTTGTTGCAAGTTACAATGGGACGGCTATAACGAGCTGTTTTGTCTAGAAGAATATTAGCAAAATATTTAAGACTTTAATTAGCTATGTCAATTTTGTAGGCTTCTGTTTCTCAACATATTGGTTTTTGGTGTTTATCCATTATCTCAGCAAATGACCTGTTTATAACTAAGAAAAATTTGCATAAGCACTAAAATGCTAATAGAAACAATGACCAAAGATTAAATCTAGCTCTGAGTGCACTTATTTGTTAAGAGCTCAAAGTTGAGGTGTCAATTTCTTGAAGAGTGTAAAGTTCAAGCTCACCTATAGTCAAACAGAAAATAAGTCTTTGGGTGGAAAGGGGCAAATTCAATGAGGATGCCAGCACCAAACTAGGAAAATGAAGCCAAGGGCGGGCGCTCGTAATCTGCAAAATATTAAATTACAGTTATAGTAAAAGACATAATAAAATTTACTTCTGTAATTTGATGCATTTTCAAGTAAAGCGGCATATTCATGACAAAAAGACTTGATTTCATTCCTTAAGAACTGATTAAAATCATGAAAAGTGGTCTTTATGGGCTAGAGAGCAGTATAAATAGTGAGAGGAACTGATGATGTCAGCGGAAAAGGAAAGTTGTTTTAGATGTGGAGCAATTTTCATAAAATAAGATTATGATTAAGTTGTTTTTTGGAATAATGTGCATAAAAAAAAGTAAATATTGCCAACTTTGATGCTCAATCTACCTCCAATATACGCCCTTCAACAACACGCTTAGAAGAACTCATTAGCAAGTAATTTGACTTCTCCACAGGTTAAGGTTCACATTAAGTCTCAGTCCTGCTCCTCTAGATTGACCTCCCTGCAGGGTTTCATTTCAGCTTTAGTCAAACACACCTGAACCTAATCAATATTAAGGCACCTGAAAATTTGAAACTGTAGGAAGTTCTCCAGCAGCATGTTAACCACCAGCCATCTCGCTTCATCTTGTATGATAAATGCATTTAACGCCATTATAAATGATTTCTGAACTTTTTTCCACATCTCTGCCCATTTCTTTTCTCTCAGTGTTTGGACAGAGGAGTCAAACTGTACAGTGCTAAACTCTAGTATAGTTGCTGAGATTAATTGCAGCTACAGTTGCGGCTCAGAGTGCAGGAAGAGCTCCAGGTTTCCCTGCCTTCAGGTATACGTCAGTCTGAACTTCACCGGCAAAGTTCTGAGGCTGTCATACAATGAGGAGGCCCATGAGGCCCACCCTGAGGTACACCACACCTAACCATATGCATTAACTATAGGGATATATCACATTACCTGTAAACAGTGATGCATGGGTAGTTCTTCTGTGACCAATTTTTTGTAATTGTTTGCATGTTTCTAAAAATGTGTAGCAATGTAAAAACCATCAATCAACATGTTTTCCTTACAAACTGACAACATGTGAGTATACATCTCAATGGCCTCAATCATTATTTTTTTTAAAAAAGTTTTAAAATAAGTATTACGCTAATGTACTTAATATTTATATAATAATAATAATAATAATAAAGTTCAATAATGAAAAAACAAATATTTTGAGTCTTTTTCCTTCATTATGAGACAATTGCATTACCCCAAAATCTTCCAAAAATATCAAAATTTTATAAAAATATAATGAATTTAATTAATTTGATGTATGTATATTACATGTTTAATGTATTTTTGAGTAATATATTTATTGTTAAAAAATATATTTAAAAAATAAATAAAAATCCACATATTTGAAGGTACTGCCAAAAAACCAAGGAGTATTTTTTTCCCTTTTTTGAGAGAGATTACAATTAAATTGGCAAAAAAAAAAAAAAAAGATGATATGAGCAAGCACATATCAATTTCATCAGGGCTCAGAAGTGCTTGTGACCTTCATGAGCAAATATTTACAGAAGCAAAAACAACCAAAAAAAGTGCTTTAGGACATCAATCCTGGCTTGTCTCTTTGCTTATATATGGACAAACTAGTGACACTTACTAATCACCCATTAATGTAATTTTAATTAATGTAATTATCTAAAATTACCAATTCACAATTCGTCCCTATAAGATGACATCAAAGTATGTTTCTGAACATGATAAATGACCACGATGCAGTGCAGTACACATTCCTTTCTAGTAAATGCACTTCCTTCTTTCCCTGCAGTGTTTTTACATCCCAAAGTGCCGCAAGGATCACACGCTGATGCACAGCATTGTGATGAACATCTCAGAGCGACTGAAGACGCACCAGCAGGTTCTGTGTTACTATGACCCCTCGGAGCAGCAGGACAGCGTCCTCCTGACACGCCTCTACGGCCGCGGGGCCATCATTAGCTCGCTCCTCTGGCCCACGTGCACGCTGGTGGGGGGCACACTCATCATCGCCATGGTGAAGCTCACTCAGTACCTGTCTTTCCTGTGCGAGCAGATCAGCCGCATTAAAAGGTGAGACTGACGGTGTGCAGACAGATACCTCAGACCAGAGAGACAGATGCTTTTGAGCGAGATTTAATCGCTGTGTTCCTTGCAGGATGGGGCTCTATTCCCTAACAGGAGCTTCTCACACCAGGGTCTGCACTCGGAAGTTTAACGGTGGCATCCAGGATGGGGTTTGAATGGAGGTTTCCGCATGCGATACTGTCAACGGACCTGTTTTCTACTCCTCAGCATATAGCGACAAAGTGTTTCCACTCTCGTGGCCTTCCTCTGACGCTCCATCAGCACTGTTAATCTGCCGGGTTGTGTTGACAAAGCTGAAGTAATGTTGTGAATGAGACCTTCCTGTACCATTGACTCAATAGAGCTTTTAGTGGTTGTAGTTGGAACTTCTTACAATAAGACTGGTCAAGTCCAATCCTGAAACTCAAGGGTCAAAATACATGGACATGTTGTGGGGTGTCAATTACACTTTCTGACCAGCAGATCGGGGACTCCATTCCAAGAAGACGCCACTGTGTAGTGATATGTCTTGACCAGCTGACGCTTATGTAATCGCAGAAATTAAAAGTAGCATGTATATGCTACTGCCATCAGTGGTGACTGCTGTCATTCATGGCTCTTTGACAGACACCTGTGGACCTCTTCAAAGCCAAAGGTCATATGTTGATTGTGACTATACTGTATTTCTTAAAGGGATAGTTCACCCAAAAAAAAGAAAATTCTGTCAATTTATTCACCCTCATGTCCAACCTGTATGACTTAATTTCTTCTATGGAAGATAAAAATTATTTTCCTAACACTTTACAATATGGTTTCATTTGTTAACTTTAGCTAAATTAGTTTACATGAACTGCTATAACAATGGACACAATTTCTACAGCATTTACAAGTATATTTTTAAATCAAAAGCTGTATCTGTTAACATTAGATAAAGGCATAGCTCACACAAAAATGAAAATCAAGGGATAATTTTCATTTTTGGGTGAACTCCCTTTAATGCACTATGAACAAACATAAGCAATGGACAATTGTATTCATTTTTATCAACTAATATAAAAAGAAATATTTCTCATATTTAATGTTAACTACTGCAACTAATGTTAACAAATGAGACCTTAAAGCTGCAGTCTGTAACTTTTTTTGGTTAAAAATGATCCAAAATAAATATTTGAGCAAGTACATAACCAGCCAGTGTTCAAAACTATCGCCTTACTTTAGCTTATAATAATGTTTTCTAAATAGAAGTGGTATGGGTAGGCATGACAATTAGATATTAGACTGTACAGAAATTGAAATCTACACGCTAATACACACTATACTCATAGTCACACAATGCTGATGTTGTTAACATGTTGTTGGGGAAGAAAAAAAAAATCATGCAGGTTTGGAACAACATGAGGGTAAGAATGACAGAATTTTCAATTGTTTTTTTTTTTTCAGATGAAATCCAGTCTAGTCCTAGTAGTGCACCATTGTAGCAGACCCAAAAGCTGTGTAACAAAATCTAGTGCGTTTTCTGGCTACTTAGCATTGTAAGGCATCATATACACAAAGTCAAGTCTGTTCTAAAAGGTGGGTGGCAACAGTAATGCAAAATTCTAATGGGTTGTTCACAAAGAAAATCTTCTAAACCAGCTAGACACAACACAGTAGAATAGAACAGAATGCAGCAGCCTCAACATCTGCAATGTACATGGTGTGAGGAGGAAAAAACAAGACAATTGTCCTCCATATTTTACATCTGCATAGACAAATCATTAACAAACCAGAGCAAAGGAATAAAAGAATGTGTCCTGTGTGAACGGCACCCAAGACATTTCAGGAACACTGCTATTCAATCATGTATACTGTAATTTCAGTTAAGTTCTGCATTCTGTATTTGTGTTGTTGTTTTTTCCACTAGAGTGATTTCGGTTTTTGTTGACTATTAACCAGGAATCTTGTATTGTCAGTTGTTGATGTATGGATGTAATTTCTCACTCGCAAAGCAAACCCTGCAGGTGGATTGATTGATTCGTAAGGTTTTGCATAGAGAAACAACAGTGCCTCAATTTTTTTAGACATCATCTACAGTGACTTAATAAATTCAGTAGCAGTCCTCCAACATATGTATCATCTGACATTATTCTTTGAATGGGGGATACTGGGGCTAGTTGCCACAAATGCTAAATTCAGTTTCACAAATAGCTGTATTCTGTAGCAGTGATTTTGTATATATATATATATATATATATATATATATATATATGTCATACAAACTAAAATGTGATATTTCTTATAGTTGTTGAATAAACAAGTGAACGATAAAAACTGAGGCAACATATAATACACCTAAACAAAAATGTCTGATTGGGGCAAGTATTATACAAGTGTTATAAAGTTAAACAGCATATTTATAGAAAGAGATTTTTTTAGCAAAACAGCAGTTTGACATTTTTGTATGTTGCTATTTAATTTTCTGCCGTTTCATGAAGTGAGCTTTTTATAATATTTTTCTGAAAAACCTATAAGATGAAGAAAAATGAAGAAAAAACAAACTTGTTTCTTACAAAATGCACTGACCTTTTGTGACACCAAAGCATGTTAAAGAATTTTCAGTATTTACGTAAATAAGTTTTATTCAGTGGCCCGTTTCTGCCACTGAATAAAAAATAAAAAAGGTAATTGTGACTTTTTATCTCACATCTCTTGACTTTTTTTTCCCGCAATTGCGAGTTATAAAGTCAGAATTGTGAGAAATAAAGTCAGAATTGAGGGGTATAAACTCGCAATTGTGAGTTATAAAGTCCAGTTCTGAGGAGAATAAAGACTGATATGTTCTCAGAATTGCAAGTCATAACTCACATTTCTGACTTAACATGCAATTGCGAGTTTATATCTCACAATTCTGAGAAAAAAGACAGAATTGCGAGGTAAAATGTCGAGGGCTTCCATAACAACTAGCCCCAGTCTCCTCAAACTTTCTAACCATCTGTGTCATTAACAAATATCATTGTTGTTTTTAGAAGCAATAAATACATTGTCCAAAGACGACGACATAACACATTTGTGACCCTGGACCACAAAACCAGTCATAAGTGTAAATTTCTCGAAACTGAGATTTATACATCATTTGAAAGCTGAATAAATAAGCTTTCCATTGATGTATGGTTTGTTAGGATCGGACAATATTTAGCCGAGATACAAGTATTTGAAAATCTGGAATCTGAGGGTGCAAAAAAATCAAAATACTGAGAAAACTGACTTTAAAGTTGTCCAAATGAAGTTCTTAGCAATGCATATTACTAATCAAAAATTAAGTTTTAATATATTTATGGTAGGAAATTTACAAAATACCTTCATGGAACATGATCTTTACTTAATATCCTAATGATTTTTGGCATAAAAGAAAAATGGATCATTTTGACCCATACAATGTATTTTTGGCTATTACTACAAATATACCCCAGCGACTAAAAACTGGTTTTGTGGTCCAGGGTCACATGTGTCAAAATGAACAGACATTCGGATATTCATTTATATACAGGCTGGTGTTATGACTTCAGCCTCAAAAGAGATTTGTTTTTATGTCCAGCATTGTTGATGGCTAAGTTTATGTTGATTAGTACAACTCATTCTCTTTGTCATCTCAAATGGTGAATAAAATGTGTTTCGTGTCATATAAGTGTTAAAGCATATTAAGATTTACAACAGAAACTGTCAATACCCTTGTACCTTGTTAGATTATTAGCCTACAGTCTCCTGGTCATCTTGTGCGAGTTTCTAATCAGCACAAGGAGCAGCAGAGGAACTGATTTGACTGTCCTTGGGAGATGGATTTGGCCTGAATGGCAACGGATTGGCTTCTCGAGAGGAGCACCTTTTTAAAGTGCAATCAGGTGACAGGCTGTGATGAATCAGACTCAGTCTGAAATTAATCAGTCCACATCCCTCTGCGACCCCCCTACACACACACAAACACACACACACACACACACACTTCCAACCCTCACTAATGCCATCCTCATAAATAGACCCCTCTAATGTTGTTTACCAACCAAAGGAGGGTTTTTCCTTTTAAATAGATTTAATTGTTATAGCAAGAGAACAAAGACGCAATTGAACTTCATCATGACGTCTATTATCCGTGTCCTTGAAAACAGCATATAAGAGAACGCTGGAGACAAATAAGCCAGTATTGTTAGACCCAGAGGATGACTGAGTAATTTTTGTGCTTTGTCTGATTTGGTTTGCAGTGACACACTACTGGTCCCTGGCCCAGGCTGATGGGATCTGTCTGGTGGAGAATTTTATTGGCTCTGTGAAATGAGCTATTGCTGATAACTCCAGAGTAACTGCCAGTCAAAATTATGGGATATGGAGATGAAGTTCACTGGGTCATTGGCTGTTTTGAAGATGACATTGTTTTAAAGCCTCCTGTCAAACATTTCTATATTATACAACATCAACTAAACATTAGCTGTTATTTTAAGGGCCTATATATATAAGTATAAAATCATACTGTTTTACCTACTTTGTAAATACATACTTTGTGGTATGTAGCTAATTGTCACTTTTTGGTAGCACATTGTTTTTGTAGACATAATCAAAATTATTTATCAATTTATCATAATTAGGGATGATGCACCAATATTATAAGTCTAGTTGATACAACACTAAAATGCCCAATTTCATATGATTTTGTCTGAATAAATTAAATATCAAAAACTGAAAACTAAAATCATTAAAAAAAAAGTAAATTTAAGTGTCAAAACATTAATAAGGGAAAGGAGCATTTACAATTAAATTGTCAGATATTGATGAATTAAAAATACATCTCAAATATTTATAATATCCATATAATCATGCATCCCAAACTGAAACCAAAATTAAAACAATAAAAAAACCTTTTTTGTTACTTGAAAGAAAATAAACATTAAAGCTGCAGTCTGTAACTTTTTTGGGTTAAAAAATGTTAATATATAAAATCTTTTTATTTCAGTTAGTTGCCAAGGCAACATTTTTTTTTAACTTGATATATTAAAGAAAACTAAAAACTGAAACAAAAATTACTAAAAACTATACTGACATAAAAAAACAACAATCTACTATTGATTTGAACAAGCTCCCATCCCTACGCATTACAACTTGTAACTCGACATGAATGCTATCACAAATCATGTGGCTAGTGGAACAGAGATGTGCTATTGCTTTTCAATGCAATCAGACTTACTATTTTTACCTGGCTGACCATTAAAAAAAAAAAAACTCATCAATATAATGGCATAAATGGCCCCCACGTGACCACATCAGTAGATCAATAGCATCTAAGGTAATGTGTGATTCAGAGAAGCCATTCAAACAACAAAGAGCAAATGAGTCTATTCTTGGTGTTTCAGCTGCCCTCTTTCACCTCAGAACACAACAAACAGGGTCTCTCTATCTTTCTCCACTCTCTGGGAACAGGAAACCCCACTTCCTACTGTTCCCCTGGCAACAGAACATAGTCCTGACCTGATGCACACTTCCACACAAATATGGTCCTTCCTGTGCTCAGGCCAGACAGCTGTGCTGTTTGTTAGAAAGGGACATCTGTGGGTCTTCTCGTGAGGGGTAGAGGACACAAAAGGAGGAAGCAGTAGAAGAAGAAGCTGGTAATTACTAATCACTACTGCTCATACTTAGGGTTACGGTTTAGAACAAACCCTTAATCCTAAATGATAAACTCTGGCGCGCCTCAAATTGTGTGTGTTGGTCTTTTTCGAAATCTGAATTAAAATGTTCACACCCCACATAAAGTAGAGTTGAAATTAGAATTGGAATGAAAATAAATGCAGTTTACTAAATAGAAAATGAAGGAAATTTAACAGGTAGCTCCTGTTTGCCATCTAAATTCACATTCAAATCCAGAAAAGAAAATCTGTAAGTCAATGCATGAGACCTTTAAAGGGGTCATCGGATGCCCATTTTACACAAGTTGTCATTATTCTTTAGGGTCTTAATGAAAAGTTTATAACATACTTTGGTTAAAATTTCTCAATGGTAGTGTAAAAAAAAACACCTTTTTACCCTGACAAAATCAGTTCTGTTTTCAGCACACTGTTTTTTAGTCCATGCTTTAAAGTTGCTTTAAATCCTAGTGAGCTCTGCTGACTCTGCCCCTCTCTTCCGTGGAGTGACGAGCAGACCATAGATGTGTAGATACCCTATTCGACCGCTCCAGATACATTGACGCGTCAGCCATCTCGCATTCACCATAATAATTAATGAATATTCAAAGATATACAAGCGTATAACTTACTGTTGTAGACGCACACAGTCAATGTGCTCAAAGATTCACAGACCGTTCCAAACATGGCGGATGGCTTACGTATCATGGCCCATAGAAACAGGCGATAATGAGGCATCTAGGTATATATACCTATGGAGCATACTAAACTTCAGCCCTGAAACTGGCTAACTAGCATATTATTAGGAAAGGCGACTTGCAAAGACTCATAAAAACCCTTATACTCACTTCTTCTGTAGATAAAGCTGGATCACGAATGATTTGCGCGAACATAGACACATTTATGCAGATCGTGATCGGCGCATTCAATTCAAAGCGAAATTAACATTAATCCTCTGCATCTTCAGCGGTTCAGATGTCGGGAGTTAATTACGACTGCTATATTCATTATTACATCCAACAACAAAGCACCTCAATCGCTTAATCGGAGACGTTCTTGTCTTCCCCTGCACCGGAGTCGACACAATGGGGGACTGATGACAGCTCACTCAGGGCGGGTCTAAGAGAAGACGGACATGTCAATCAACTATCGTGGGAGGGGCCTGTACAGGACTACATCATTCTGACAGGAATCTCAGAACAGCCTGATTTGACAAAGGTGATTTTAAAACATGGATTTTAAAAAAAAAACACTGGGTGGATTTTTATCATTATAGAATGGATGTGTACACACATTTCCAACACACATTTATCTTCAAACAACTTGTAAAGTGAATTTTGCATCCGATGACCCCTTTAAAGGTATAGTTCACCCAAATTCTGTAAACATTTATTCACCCTTTATGCAGCTGCAAACCTGTAGGGTGAACTTCGGGGATCAAACATACAAAATATCAAAATATCAGTTTAAAACAATTGACATTTTTGGGTGAACTATGCCTTTAAGGACTGAGAGTTGCATAATTTCTTTCCTTATGAACACACAGTGAGCTCCTCAGAGCCTTTAGGCATGTAAATAGCACCTTGCTCTTTAATATGTTGGCTTATTTGATGGAACCACTTAGCTTCTGCTTCTCGGTGGCTGGCTCATCCTTCTCATTGCGGCTTATGACCACAGGCTGCAACAGAAGCTCTTTGCTGCTCCTGTATTGAAACACGTACATTGAGCATATATTAAAAGACATAACACATACGAAGGATGTGGGCTTGATGAGTGATTTCCTCACCTAACTTCCACTTCAGGCTTGTTGTGTCTCTCCACCACCTGAGAGGAGAAGTTCTCCAGACACAGGGCTGCTTGAAGAGTGGCGCGCACCGCATTCAGATAGGGTCGCAATGTTGCCGTCTACATACAAAAAGGACAACATTTCATTAAGCAACTCTTCATTCTATAAGCTAATAGTCCATATAATAATCATAAACACACAGAAACGTGATTGTCAGTGGGTGGAAGAGCAGCTTTGTGTTTGGCCATTCCATTGAGCTTGTGACAGTCATTTAGGTGAAGTGTCAATCAACCGCCTGAATGCCACTTATTGACAACTATTGGCTGTTTTAAATGAATTAAACACGTGCCAATTATTAAATATTATATCTGTGCAGTGTAATGTGCATTTAATGTTTTCAATCTGCCAAAAATAGGTTTTGCCTGTAAAATCACTGACGTTAGCCAGCTAGCATAAATCAAGACAGACTATCATCACTCGATCAAATAAACCAAGAAACTCTGCGGCGACCGCATGCAAATGGTCTACGCTAAGGCTGTTTATTGCATCATTTGATTGCTAGCACTATAATAAAATACAATCAAAGTAACTTGAAGAAATGTAAATCTCTTACCATTTTATATGAGGTCTGTGGAGGAAGACGGAAGTCCGCACACCACGCCTGGAAATGAGAAAACACGCCTCCATTGCGTTCTCACTTTCCCGTAATACAACTATTAGAAGGGCATTGTTGTTAAGCATGAGATCGTGATTTAAATGTATACGAGTGAATTATAGATAATTAAATACATCTTCATTCAAACACAAGTTCTTGTGTTTCTATTTTAAGCGCGTATAATGGGAGAATTACATAAACACCAAAACGACGGTAATGATTTCACATATATTCCTATATTTACGGTCAAGCCCAGTAGCGATCTTACATTTATTCCCTTTTTCTTCCTTATATGGCAAATAACACGATAGGTCAAATACACTGTAGTCATAAATGTTATGATCAAAAAAATATCACTGTGTTGAAATAAACCTGAACTCTTTTGTGGTTTTAAACAGCGCACGAGTCTCGAAAAAGAAATAATCTTTGATTGTACTGTTTGGACTCGCTTCATTCAGGAATGCACCATTCTATACGCTGCGATGTTATTTTGTGGGTGTTAACTGCTGAGAGGGGGTATTTATCTGATATTGAAAAAAGAGTTTGCAAATAGTACATAAATATTGGTCAAACTGTGTTAAAACGAGCGTTGATCATACTAAAGCCACTGTTATACAGGTTATTGTTATTAAAACTTAATCGGCGAGTTGTGTCCCCCTGTGCTGAGATAATGGATTAGTCAGTAATGGATGCCCCTTCATCGGAGGTAAACAATACAATTTTATGAATAAATGCCTTGTATGAACTCAGTGTTCTCTTTGGTGTTTTAACATATTGTTTAATTAGCGATATACGTCTTTTCATTGCAAGTAATATACATATTTATTGATAAAGTGTAACAAACGGTTGTCTGTGTGTTTGAACAGCATGCAGCAGAATTAGCATGTAGCTGTTAGCTAAAAGTGGCTGCTCATTATCATACACTGGTATCATATATAGGCGTCAGTATTACATAACAGAGTGAAAGAAATTACAGGGATGCAATGCATAAAAGATTTAAGTTTTCACGTATAAAATCTTATAAATAACATCTACAGTCCATCTCTTCTGGGTTTGCTTGCATTACCTCTGTGCAATCCTGCTTTTACCACATGACCACACAACCCCCTGACCTTTTCTAATACTCTTTTTGTTTTTTCAGATATAGGTTACTGTTCATGAGAAGATGAGTGAACTGAAGGACTGTCCCCCTCTTAAGTACTATGACTTCAAACCTGTGGACCATGTGAAAGTGTGTCCACGCTACACAGCAGTACTCAGCCGCTCCGAAGACGATGGCATTGGCATTGAAGAGCTGGACACACTTCAGCTGGAGCTGGAAACACTCCTGTCCTCTGCGAGTCGACGTCTCAGGGCGCTGGAAGAACAGAGACAGGTGAGCAGTGTTTTTCTATTTGTCTTTCTCCCACTCACTGCCTAAAGTGTCTAAAGTGCTTTATGTTTACTCTCTGAAACAGATCCTTACAGACTGGCAGGACAAAAAAGGGGACAAAAGGTTTCTGAAATTAGGGAAGGATCCAGATCTCGCAGCCTCTTCTCGCCATTCTAAGCCCAAAAAACAGAAGCTTGATGGAAAAGGAAGTCATGGTCCCAGACCTGGGCCAGGTAGACCGTCTAAGAACATACAGACCAAGGTCCAGGACTTTGAATTTGAAGTCGACCCCCAAGATATACCCCGCAACCCTAAAAATGATGCTCCCAACAGGTTTGTTGAAACTGAGATGCATGATGTATATTTATTGGAATAAACAGATACAAGATACAGATCAGGTTTTGCCATCATGTCTCCTACAGAAACCCTAAATATTAAATTGTTTAAAATGAAATTTCAAGACTTTTTCATTTCATGCTTTATTGATTCCAGAGGAGACATATTAAGTTATGAGTATTCAGTCAAAGATTTTTTTTTAAATACAGATCAAATATTATTTAAACACAAATTTAATTTTATTTAAACACAGATCAAAGTCTTAAATTTTTATTCAGCAATTAAATGCATTAAATTGATAAAAAATATACAGTAAAGACATTTATAATACAAAAATTAACACAAGACTTCTTTTTTTTTTAATTAAATGCAGTTCTTTTAAACTTTCTATTTTACCGAAAAAATATATCTTGTTTTCCATGAAAATATTAATAAATGTAACATGAAAATATGAATATTATTAAATATTACTACATAAAAAACATAATGTTATTAAATATAAGCAGCACAGCTACAACATTGATAATAATAATAAATGGATCATGTGGCACTAAAGACTGAAGCAATAGCTTCTAAAATTCAGCTTTGCCATCACAGGAATAAATTACATTTTAAAATATATTCAGTTAGAAAAAAAGTTATTGTAATACTTTAAAATTGTAATATCTCACGGTATTATTATACATTATGCCATTTTTATTGTATTTTCAATCAAATAAATACAGTTTTGTTGAGACTTCTTTCAAAAACATTTAAAAAATCTTACCGACCCTAGGGCTGGGCGATATATCGAACGCGATGATCATGCGCATCTCGTCAGTAAAGCCAGTTCTGTGATTAGCGGTAAACCTCCATCACCTGCTTTCAGATGGAAAGCAGGTGATCATTTAATACACAGAGCCGTAGTTCACTGACAAGCTACGCAATATCGCGTTCATTATTGAAGGCGATTCATCTGCGATAATGAAAGCGATATTGCGTAGCTTGTCAGTGATCTACGGCTCCGTGTATTAAACGCCGCTCCATTTGAAAACAGGTGATGGAGATTTACCGCTAATCAAGGAACTGGCTTTACTGACGAGATGCGCATGCATATCGCATGAGATATATCGCCCAGCCCTAGCCTTCGATAATGAACGCGATATTGTGTAGCTTGTCAGTGAACTACGGCTCTGTGTATTAAATGCCGCTCCATCTGAAAGCACGTGATGGAGATTTACTACTAATCACGGAACCGGCCTTACTGATGAGATGTGCATGACAATCGCATGCGATATATCGCCCAGCCCTAACCGACCCCAAACTTTTGAATGATAGTGTATTTAGTAATTTGTGGTTTTATATGTGTGTAAAACAGATTCTGGGCCTCGGTGGAGCCTTACTGTGCAGACATCACAAATGAAGAGATCAGAGTTCTGGAAGAGCTGCTCAAACCCCCTGATGATGAAGCTGAATACTACAAGGTGAAGATCTTTTAGAAACCAGTTTCTGCTCTACATTACTGCAGCCTTCTCTTTCCTTTTCTTCAGCTGATTCTGTATTCAGAGAAATGCATGTTAAATGGCTTTTGTGTTGGTTGTTCACTTCTGAGCACTCCCTGTTGGTTTTCTTTGCAGATCCCAGCCCTTGGAAAGCACTATTCCCAACGCTGGGCTCAGGAGGACCTGTTGGAGGAGCAAAGAGAGGGAGCGAGAGCCAACGACAAGAAAAAAAGCATGATGGGTCCTCTTTCTGAACTGGATGCTAAAGGTAATGGTGTCATTTAAGAAGCAGTTCCAGTTGCAACATTGACATTTTTGTTGCATCTAGCCTTAAATCTGTTGCTTTCATCTTCTACTATTCTGGTTTGTACAGATGTAGATGCCCTACTGAAGAAATCAGAGTCTCAGCATGAACCGCCAGAGGACGGCTGTCCTTTTGGCCCTCTTACTCAGCGGCTTCTACAAGCACTTGTTGAGGTCAGTGACTCATGATGTGCTAAAATATGTACTTATGTTGTGAAATATTTAGTCAGCTCAGGTTATGTTTTAGTCATATCCTTTTTCAAATATGTAGGAAAACATCATATCCCCTATGGAGGATTCCCCCATTCCAGACATTCCAGGGAAGGATGACGGGGCTGGTACATCGCCTCGTAGCCAGGGTAAAGCCTTCAGGTAAATGTTTTATTTGTATGAGTTTTATTTTATGATTTAGTCAGTTAGTGATGTTTACTTGTTTATTTAGACTACCATTCAAAAGTTTGGGTTGGTAAGATTTTTGGTAGCTCTTTATTTTACAGTCCTGTTACTCATGTACATACTATGTACTTATAATAGTAATTACAATAACTAGGTAATAACCCTGAACCTATCCCTAAACCTAACCCTACGCCATGTACTTAACATATATTACAGTACTTTCTCAGGAAGGTACATTGTAGGTACACTGTAAGTACATGTAAATACACATACTGTAAAATAAAGTGCAACCAGATTTTTGAATATATGTTGAAATACGTGCCTTATGCTCTCCAAGTCTGCATTTCTTTGATCCTCAAATACAATAAAAACAGCAATACTGTGAAATGTTACTACAATTTAAAAGAAATCTTTTCTATTTTAATAAATTTGAAAATTTAATTTATTTCTGGGTGATCAAAGGTGAATTTTCAGCATCATTACTCCTGTCTTCAGTGTCACATGATCCTTCAGAAATCATTCTAATATAGCTGCTGAGAAGATCTCCAAGTATATTGCACAAAACAGCGATCAGCACTCAGAATGAATGCCTTAACGCTGTATTTTTATTTATTTATTTTTTTATTTGTATTTTTTCTTCCGCATTCTTGATTGCTGGAATTTATGTTTTATGATTCCTGTGGCTTTGGTTTTATGTTTACTTTTCTATCCATTAGGTACCCCATTTTAAAGAGACCGCAAGGGAAGGGTGGGTGGGAGGAAAGTTGAATTGATATGTGATATCATGTTGTTATTCAGGTTTGTAAATTGTTGTTAATAATAAGAAAAAAAAAGAAATCATTCTAATACGCTGATTTAATGCTCAATGACAGTTGTGCTGTAAATGTTTTTTAATAATTTTTTTAAAATTGAAATTTATTTTTTTTAAAAATGTTTTAAGTAGTCTTTAAAGAATATAAAGTTCAATATAACAGCATTTATTTGAAATAGAAATATTTTGTAAACATAATAAATCTTTACGGTCACTTCTGATGATTATATATTCTTGCTAATTAAGGATCACCAGCACTACATCAAAACACATTCAGGTGGATGTTTTTGGCACTGTTTTTTTTGCGCATCTCGTCACAAGCTTTGAAGATGACGTGTCAAGTTAAAAATACTCTTTGTTTTAGCACCTTATTTTGTTGTGCTTTTTCAAACTGTATTCCAAAACAACACATCTTACAAAAGCTGTCTAATCATTTAGGGGAAATTAAGATTGATTAGTTAACTAGTTGTTCAGGCAACCCACCATCTAGTTGATTTTGATAATAGTATTTATTTATTTATTTATTTCCCTTGTGTACTAGCAGAGACAAAAAAAAAAAAAGTGTTATTACATTATAAAAAGTGAGACTATGAAGTGTCCCTTTTTTTTTAGCTAAATTGGCAATATTCATTCTCTATCTTTTACTATTTATAGTCAACATAAATCAGCACTCACAACTCATTTTACTTCTAGAATGTGATGCATTTGAGTGAGTGAAACTGAGTATTCAGTTATTTTGCCTGGGTGCCATTATCCATAAAGGAAAGTTGTTTCAGAGGCATTTTGAGTTTTAAAAGTTTTAAATACTTTTTCTTTGAAATAGTAATCGTGTACATGAATAAAGTAAAGATGTTCAGATTTATTTTTATTTTCTTTTGTTCTGTTGCTCCCAGTGTGCCTCACACACGCTCTCTGGAGGCTCGTATAAGAGAGGAGCTGGTGTCTCAGGGGCTGCTGGACTCTGATGAGAGGCAAGGTGTCGGAGGAGAGTCTGAAGACGAGGTGCTGGCCGAGCTGCAGAAAAGACAGGCTGAACTCAAAGCACTAACCGCTCACAACCGCTCGCGCAAGCAGGAGCTGCTCAAGTGAGTCTCAGATCCAGATCAAAACTGCTGTCAGCACAAGATGAAGACTAGCTCATGAAAATAAGCCTGTAATCTTTCAAAGAGTTAGAGGGAGCAGTCTGATGTGACAAGTTATGATTTTCTATCTATAGTTTTACTTAGATGACAACTTAGAGAGCTGTATTGAAGTGTGTATTTTTAGATGCATCTTTTGCTACAGTATTTTTTTTCCATTATACTTTGGGAAATACCAGGATTACTGTGAGATTAGGAAAGTCACCTTTTACTTTTCACCCTGTTCATGCAGGTTGGCACGGGAAGAAATGCGAAAACAGGAGCTTCGCCAGCGGGTTCGAGTGGCTGATAACGAGGTTATGGAGGCGTTCCGTCGCATCATGGCAGCCAGGCAAAAGAAACGCACTCCAACGAAAAAAGAGAAAGATCAGGCCTGGAAAGCTTTGAAAGAGAGAGAAAGTATTCTCAAACTCTTAGATGGATAAATATGACCGGCAGCTATAATGTGGTGTTTTCTTGAATATGTTTGTTGGTTATGGACACTTCATAAAGACAACTTCGACATTCAGACAACTTGAAGAACATGTAAACAAACATTTAATATAATGTTCATATTTTTTAGTTACTCTCCATACAAAGTAAGACCTGATGTTACTAGTTGTGATAATAAAGGTGTTTGACACTAGTTCTCAGGAGCCACTGACTTGACACTGTTGATGCCAGAATATAAGTTTCCTTTTTTTTTTTGCCTTTATGTACAGTTCCCAAATGCAGCTGATTAACATAGTGGATTGATATTGTTAAAGGAAGAGTTCACCAAAAATGAAACACGTCATCATTTCGTTCCTTCATTGACTCTAAAAGATATAAAAGATGGCATTTTGAAGAATGTTGGTAACCAAACAGTTTTGGGGACCATTAACTCATTGTATGGACAAAAACAGGCATTTCTTCTTTTATGTTCCAGACAACAAATAAAAATCATACTGGAACAACAAGGGTGAAAAAAAAGACAAAATTTTCATTTTTGGGAGAACTGTTCCTTGAAATCTGTTGTCATAGTGTTGAGAGTATTTTGTTACTACACGGCAGGAGCACGGAAATTTTAAGTTTTTATATGATTAAAAGAAAATAAAGCTTTTTATAAAGGTATTGTACATGGAAATATTGGGTTTGTACATTCATATATGCTGTCGTTTATTTCAGTCCATGCTGAATTCAGTTCTATGTGTCTGATTTTTGTAAACAACTTATAAACCATCACGTCGCGGTTGCATGTATGTGTGTGTTTGAAAATAAAAACGAAATTTTGTTAAATTACTAGATTAGTGTTTGTATCACCGCTTTTCTGTTCTGTATGCAAAGCTTTGATTTGAATTGTTATGACTGGTTGATCTCACAGAGGGCGCCATTTCGTGTTGTTCACTCACTTGTTCAGTGAACAGTACCATCGTTGCTCTCTCTGCTCTTACATCTTTTACCTCAGAATAAGGACTTGTTGCGCTGGTAGGAGTGTCCTTTACTTTACAACTTTATGTTCGCAGTATGTATTATCTGTTAGTGCATCTGTATCGTGTTTGCCAGTTTATGAAGACGCAAGCTGTGGGTGTGCAGAAACCGTTGCATGCAATTGTAGCAGTCCAGCCGCTTCAACTGAAAAAAAAATAAGCTTTGAGGTGAAGTTTTGAGGTAAATTAAACGGCGTACAGCCTCTTGCGAAGTTAAAGCAAGGAAACTGATGAAACTGTGATGTTGCTCAAGTTTTAACGACCTGACAGCTACAATACCGCGAAAGAATTGTTCGTGTGAGTCGGTTCTTCTTGATGAAATGGTAGAACGAGTCATGAGGTAGACTGTCGAGTCTGTCAACATATCACTGGACCAACTGAGAACCGTCTTCGCACATGCCTGATTTCTAATAAACTAAGAACTGTTTGGCAATCAAGAATTATAAGAAAAGTGAGGAACTTTCACAGCCAAGACATTATTAGACGATTTCCTTGAACGTCAGAAACCGCGCGATTACGTTTTACGTAATGACGCAAAAGATTCACTGAATCGCTTTTTCGAACCGTTTGAAAGAACCGATTGGCAGTGCGTTTAGAAGTGCTTTGATGGCTTAATGTTGCGTTAAGTAAATAGTTTTTATGGCAACATTTTGAACAGTGAACACAACCAAAGCTAAAAAAATAAATAAAAATAGAAAAATGAAATACTAGGATAAACATAAAAATATTAATAAAAAAAGAAAATGTACAGATATATCAGCATCTTTATGCAAATAACATAAATATTGTGAATTGTAAATCAACCAACTAAAAAAGATTGACGAGAGACTGAAGGCTTTTGCGTAATGTACAGTAATTTTCCTTTGTTATTTCTGGTTAATTTTAAATAATCAAGGTAAGTGACCTGTTTCTGTTTTAAAATAAGTAGTGTGTGTGATGCCTATTTACATTTGTGAATAAAGAATTTAGTAATGTAAGTAAATGTACCATATTGAAAATTCTACATAATTATTATAGAAAGACATTCGCTATACAAATAAATGCAAATTCCAGTGTTTGTGTTGTTTTTAGCAAAAAATGCAAAATCTCAGCAAGACAATTAATTTAAAGCATTAAGTAAATGCATTGTCTAATTTGTGGTGATGTCACGCAGGTTTGGCATGTGCCAGGATGTGCGGGAGAACGGCTTGCACACTTGTGCCGAATGAGCTCAGTCGTGCAGCTCGCTATCGGGACAGGACAGGACAACCACACAAGCCTCGATGGAAGGACGGAGACACTGACAAATACCGGCCATCATACAACAAGAGTCCTCAGTCCTTCAGCCCTGTTCTGCTGTCCAACAGACACTTCAATAAGGCATGTCAAAAAACATATATGCACAACGTTTGTCCCTGAAGAACAGCTGTTTAATGAAGCGCTTTCCATAGGATGCCCCGGTAGATGAGTGTGTGTTGGCAGCGATGCGCTGGGGTCTCGTCCCGGCGTGGTTCAGAGAAAATGACCCCAGTAAGATGCAGTACAACACCTCCAACTGTCGCAGTGAGAGCCTGCTAGAAAAGAAGTCTTATAAGGTACATATAAGACTTCTCATTCATTCCATATGAGCAGTGAAATCTCATTGGTCCAAAGTTCAGCTCAACATAATAAGGTGCGTCCCAAATCGAGAGCACTATTCTATCACATTTTGTAGTATACATAGTGTGAGTAGTGCATTCACACTGAAAATTCTTAAAAGAAAAAGTGCACTTTAAATACCTGGATAAAATGCACTTAACTAAAAAATGAAGTGTGGAATGTTGGATACTTCATGCACTCAATGGTCACAGCTTTAATTACATCGCAAAGGAGGAGCGGCTATCAGACTCTGATTATTAATGACAAAATAACCTTATAAAATTTATACACTACATGGTTGAGTACATAGTGTATAAGTGCACAGTGTATATAGTGTGTCATTTGGGACGCAGTTATAGAGTGCAACAGGAAGTAAAATTCTCATTCATTTTTGTTCCATAGGGAATTTGGATTTTAACAATAACTTATAAACCACTGAAGACAGACCTTTTAGTATATACTTTGATGCCATCGACCTGCATTATTTCAACTTTTTTTTTAAATAATGATGTTTAATAGCAAAATTACTGGTGAAAAGCTAAATTACCATGATCATGCAGAGAGAAAAAAGGAAAACATTTTAGCAGCCCCTCACTCCTATGAAGCACTTGCGGATGATGTTTCCCTATGCTTTTAAATTACTTAAATATTTGTAGTTAAATGGATATTTTCCAATAAACATTATGGCCTGGTTTCACAGACAGGGCTTAGACTAAGCCAGGATTAGGCCATAGTTCATTTAGGTCATTTAAGTATTTTTTTTTATAAATGTGCCTTAGAAAAAAAAACATTATTGGTGTGCATCTTGAGACAAAACAAAGGCACTGATATATTTTAAGATCAATCAGTGCAAGTTTCTTTCAGTTGAAACAGCTCAGACTTACATTTTAGTCTGGGACTAGGCTTAAGCCTTGTCTGTGAAACCGGGGGTGTATATATTTAAGTATTATATACAGAAATTTGAATCAGGAAAAAAGAAACACTGGACGCAGGCACTGTGGCACTCTATTATGTATTAACCACCAAATATCTTCTAATATTCTGTGGACAGACATATGACTTGTTGCTGAAAACTTATTGTACAGGATCCTCTTCTGAAAGGACAGCGTTGTGTCATTCTAGCCGATGGCTTCTATGAATGGAGGCGAATGGAGAAAGAGAAACAGCCTTTCTTCATTTACTTCCCTCAAAGCCAAGGAGGTCAAGTGCCTAGTCAACAAAATACACAGAAAACAAAAAGTGACCAAAGTTTGAACCAAGGAGAGGTTAGCCAAAGTCTGACCTAGACAAAGTCTGTAAGAAGTATATTTGTTAACTTATCCCGGTCTTACTCGTTTGTTTAATCCTCCACTTGTCTACAGAGTGATCAGGACGACAGTGACTGGACAGGGTGGCGTCTGCTGACAATAGCAGGGCTCTTTGACTCCTGGACTCCTCCTTGTGGTGGAGAGACGTTGTATACTTACACTGTTATTACTGTAGACTCCTCTCCGAATCTTCAAAGCATCCATGACAGGTTGAGTGCATAGATATGATTCATGGAGTTTTCACAGAGTCATACAACTTTTGTGATGGGTCAAACGAATCTTGAGTTAATGGGTTGTGTAACAGGATGCCGGCTGTGCTGGACGGAGAGGATGAAGTAAGACGGTGGTTGGACTTTGGAGAAGTAAAGTCACTGGAAGCAATGAAATTACTGCAGCCAAAGTCCTCCTTAACCTTTCACCCCGTCTCCTCATTGGTCAACAATTCCCGCAACAACTCCCCAGAGTGTCTGCAGCCTGTAGACCCCACAGTTAAGAAGGTGAACAGTTGGTCATTTTTAGAAAACAAATGCATTTAAAACTATTTTTAAACTAGTTTATTCATTTATCCTCTATTATTAAATTTTAAAAAAAATATCTATCTATATATATATATATATATATATTAGGGCTTGAAATTACTGTTTTACTATTGGAATATATTTTAAAATGCAATTTATTTCTGTGAGGGCAAAGCTGAATTTTCCACAGCCTTTACTCTTCTTGATCCTTTGATGAATAGTAATTTGAAAACAACAGCATAATATTTTTTAACATTATAGATGACTGTTGCTTTTGAGAAATTGAATGCGTACTTGCTGAAATTAATTTTCTTTTACCAACAAAAAAAATAAAAAATACCCCAAAACTTTGAATGGTAATGTGCTAATATTTTTATGATGGATTTTCATAGTTTAGGATTTATGTTCTGGGTCTAGGACAAGAGTAAATGAAATGTATACATTGCAGACATTTGAAAAGATCATAAAGATCGCAAACCATTATAAAAAATTTTGACATATGAATGTGAACTTCTTGATTAGTTTAAATACTGACCTCCCGCCTTCTACCCTGTCTAGACCGTTCAACCTACTGCCAGCAGTAAAATGATGATGAGCTGGCTGAAAACTGCCTCGCCAGCTAAGAGGAAGAATCCTGATGAAGACTCTTCAGCTAAAGCACCTGAAGAAAAGCCTGCAGCAGAGAAGCAAAGCAAGCCGGCTGGGCCTCTCCAGCAGTGGCTGCTGGGATCGGGTTCCGGCAAGAAACCAAGAACTTGAAAACAGAATCACAATGTTCTTCAGAATGACCAAAAGATTGAAAATGCGCCTTGACATGCCTAAAAATGTTTTTTTAAAGTAGTAGTTCACCCGAAAATGAAAAAATAGCTGAAAATGTATTCACCTCAGGCCATCCAAGATGTCGTTGATGCTGCTTCTTCAAAACAGATTTGGAGAAATTTAGCATAACATCGCTTGCTCTTCAGTGGATCCTGTGCAAGTGAACAGGTGCCGTCAGAATGAGTGTTTAAACACCCGATAAAAACCAGATTCGTAAGAAATGAACTATTATTACTAAGACCAAACCATCACTTCCAGCCAAAAAATATAAGTCCGTATTAATCCGTAATAAGTCTTCCTCCAGTTAAAAAAATCCCCACTTGTCCTCTCACATCAAAATCCATCAACATAATTGTTTAGAACCGTTTTTGCTTGTGAACAGTGTGTATTTCTCTACTGATTTAGACAAGATGACTGTTACCAGAGAAAGAAGTATTATTGATGAAAGGACTTTTATTTTATCCAGTTTAAACGTCAGAAAAAAAGTTTAAAACATCTTGATTTTGTTCATTACAAACATGCAGCTTTTCACTTCAGAAGACTTTAATTGATGGACTGGAGACGTGTGGATCATTTTGATGGTTTTTATCTCCCGTTTGAACTCTTATTCTGACGGCACCCATTCATTGCAGAGGATCCATTGATGAGCAAGTGATGTAATGCTAAATTTTTCCAAATCTGTTCTTTCAATGAAGAACAAACTCATCTGCATCTTGGATGGCCTGAGGATGAGTACAGTTTCGAGAATTTCTCCTTTAAGATAGTTGACAGCTCATTTGCCAAGTAGTCAGTGTGTAGTAGTGTGTATTTTTCCTTTTTATATGATGAAAATAAACATTTATGTAACTTATAATGGTTGATTTGTAGACATTTCATTCGTTCATTTCAAATCGTTCCAGTTCACTTCTTAATAACAATGTACAGCAAACACACAGTTTTATTCAACAACTTAATTTTATTTCCATTACTTTGAAATACATTTATCTTGAACAATGTATATGCTGTGCATTTTGTTCCATTAAATGTCATGAACAATTCAGTTTTCCCCCAATGTTGTCTAATTGTGTTTATTTGAATATAATGCAACACAGATAATAATAATTACAATAATAATGAACAAACAGACAAGAAGAGATCTGAGTGAAACTGAGCACTTAAATTCTCTACCATCCTGAGCTACTGGTAGAGTCCGGGCAAGATATGAAAGAAAGAAAAAACAAAAACGACAAGAGATCATCTACGCCACTACTTGTTCATGGCAGACTCGCGGTGATTCGGTCATGCTGACAGGAGGATTGATGATAAAAAAAAGTACATAGAAATTCTAATTGTCATAGTATGAATAGTAGATAATTTAGATGTAATATCTAAATTTCCCAATGCATGGTTTGCTATTCATATTTTCCTGTTCCATTTTGGAGGACAGTGATTGGGCGTACACTGGATTAATTGACTGCAGTTCTCAGATGTAAAAGCGGGGGCAGTGGTAGACCTCCAGTGCTTCGGGACTTCACAAACTGAGGAGCGTTTTCAGGTTCACGACTTTAAGATGCAATGTAGCATGCTTTACGCCAGGCCGCCATTTTATTTCAAGCACAATGATGAAGCAGTTGAACATGGCGGGCAGTTATGGTATCAGCGCACGGCTCTGATACACCCCCCATCTTTCAGCGTTCACGTCAAACGTATTCCAATTGCACTGCGGGACTGGATCATAAAAAGTCTCAAGAGCCATTCAAGTGTTGTGAAGAGTTTCAGTAGGACTTTTTACGTGGGCGAGGCGACGGTTCTGCGAGGTGTCGGAGTTCGTGTGCGAAAACGGGTCTCAGATTGAGCCCCTTGAGCATATGTGGGTGTGTGTTTGTGTCTAAGGCTGTGAATGAGAACTGTGTAGGATACTGAATGAGAGGAAGTCTGCTCGTCTACAAAGGCCAGTGATTACATCGAGTAAAGGGGAGGGAAGGAGACCGGGTGGTGAAAGAAAGAACGTAAGAGAGAGAGGGAGTGAGGCAGAGACAAGGCCAGAGAGGCTGAGGGTGAAACGTTGCGCCCCCTGGAGGTCCTCAGCAGCTACAAGTCTCTGCTGATGGCTTGGCTCTATCGTTCCGGTCTAGTTTAATTGGCTCAGGGAACTCGTTGTATAACTCCACTTCGGTTTCCTACAAAATAAAAAAAATGGGTACAGATAAGTCCAAAGTATACTTTAGTTTTGACGCAAACACTAAGCATATACATACAGCCAAATACACAGCCTTTTAAAGTATACTCCATTTGATAAAAACATAGGCACTCGACACGCGAACAAGAAAGTTTCATCCTTGTCTCTGATTCTGAATTGTGAGATATAAACTCAGAATTCACATGAAAAAACTCATAATTCTTGCAATTTTGCGAAAAAATGTGAGAGAAAAATTCAATTATCTTTTCTATTTTTTATTCCATGGCGGGGAAAAAAACTATTGCGAAATGTAAACTCACAACTGCGAGAAAAAAAAGAATTGTAAGACAAGTTGCGAAATGTAAACTCACAATTACAAGATAGGAACTGAAAAAATATTTACAATTACCTTTTTTTATTTTCTATAAATCACTGTTAAAAACCATACTTGTACCCGTTTAAACTAGAGTTTGTATCTCTTAACTCATTACACAATGTTTTGATGTTACCATCTACAGTAGTTTGTTGATGTTCTGTCTCACTGATTTTTTTCGACTAAGAAACAATGGGCCAATGTTGCCACTTTACGGACGAACTAATTAATGCAAAAAACCAAGGTGCATGTGTGCTGAGCGTACATCTTATGCGCAATTAGAAAATTCTTGACTGTGTGCATACTATGCTAATGATGAAATTTGCATCAAGTGCATTGTTTGTAAGCATACTTTGGGCTTCATCACTTTTCACACCCAACGCAACACGTACTTCAACAAACATACCTGTTTGAGTGCATTGCGCGCGATGGTCTGGAAAGCCTGCTCTACATTGATTGCCTCCTTTGCACTGGTCTCGAAATACGGGATGTTGTTCTTACTCTGACACCAAGCCTGTGCCCGCTTGGTTGTTACCTGAGGGCGAAAATGTATGAAAGAAACAAAATGTGAAATTCACAGAGACTGTGATTAAGGTCACAGGTGCATGATTATATTCAACATGAGAAAAAGTGTGTTTGCAAAAGCCTCCACCATGACACTAGGCGATAGGGCTCAAGTCCTTCAACGTACACAATTGTTTCAAAGTTTAGGGCAGTAAGAATGTATTAAATGGATCAAAAGTTTTTCAAGTAAATGCTGTTCTTTTAAACTTTCATTAAAGAATCCCAGTAGCCCCTCACTGCAGAACAAAGATCCAGGGAGCGGGGTTGGATCCACATCTAGGAGATGGAGATTGGTAGGTTTAGGTGTGGAGATGGGTGGGTTTAGGTATCGGGGGTGGAGACGGGTAGTTTTAGGGGTGGAGATGGGTGGGTTTAGGTATCAGGGGGTGGAGACGGGTAGGTTTAGGTATATGTAAGGTGGGAGGAGTTAGATCTGGATCCAACCTCGCCCCCTGGATCTTATGTTCTGCAGTGAGGACCATCTCAAGAATCCTGGGGAAAAAAGCATAACAGTTTCCACGAAAAGATGAGGACCAAATCAGCATATTACAATTATTTCTGAAGCATCATGTGACACTGAAGACTGGAGGAATGGCTGCTGAAAATACAGCTTTGCCATAACTGGAATACTTCATTTATAATACCTGTAATAATATTTTACCGTATTTTAGATAAAATAAATGCAGCCTAAGTGAGCATAAGAGACATCTTTCAAATACACAATTTCCAATCATTCTAAACTTTTGTTTTTTATGCATGCTCGATGAAAAATGAGCATTGAAAAATGACCGCGGCAGCCGTCGTGGCAGCCGTCGTGTGAAGACCGAAGAGTAAAGACCAATCGACTCTACCGTGCGACTCCACCGGGCAGAGACACCGACAAAGGATATAAGTATCACTTTTATTTTTCCTCTTTCCTACTACTTGTTTCACTTCTGTTTCAGTTTTTATAACCATTTCTTTGTGTTAGTAAGTTGTTGTTGTTTTTAAAACATGTATGTTTGGCTCAGTGTTGATGTCTGTATTGGTTGTTTATTAAGTTTTAGTTTTATTTAATTTTAGTACTTCATACTACATGGAAATGAAATAATATTTATATTGCATTTATTTTTATATGTATGTATATGTGTGTGGCTGTACATACACATGTCGTTTTTTTGTGTTTGGCTTAGTGTTATGTTAGAAGCATTATTATACTCCTACCTTTTGTTTTAATATTTTAAATTGTTTTTAGCTTTACTTTTTTTGTTTTCATTTAAATGTTTAGTTTTTGAAATGTTGTATACATTTGTCATTTTTATTTAATTTCTTTATTTTCTTAAATGTGTGTTTATACAGTATTTACAGAGTTTTGACTTTTAGTTTGTTACTTTTTCTTATTTGTAAGTCGCTTTGGATAAAAGCGTCTGCTAAATGACTAAAAGTAAAGTAAAAGTAAAATCATAAGTCTTCACCACAAGTTATTTGAGGTGTCATTCACTGAAAGTTCAAGGGTTTAAGCACTTTACATGTGTCTGGAGAGGGCGCAGCTGGTCCTAAATTAGCTCCCTTGGCCTTTTAGAATGTGACATGATCTTGAAATATATTCTGTACACACTGCTATATGTACATGGGTCAATAACAACTTTTTTTCTTTTTACAATCTATTAGTTTATTCTAAAATGCACTAAAGATGCAATTCATACTCACAATAGCCCTTTTCACACATACAGTCTACTGGTAAATTAATGGTAAATTACCATTAAGAGATCATGTGTGAACAGGATCTTTTCTAAAATACCGGTAAATTCTTTCCGGCAATTTATAGTTCCGGTATGAGAAGTTGTAACATTACCATTAAATTACCAGTAATGTGGTCTGTGTGAACACAGAACGAGATTACTGGTATGAACATGCTGAAATAAGACGTCTACTCTGGGCCAATCATAACATTCTGACGCAGATGACGCATTCCGCACTGTGTAGTTCGGTTTGAAGTTGTCTAACATGATGTCTCTGCGCCAAAAGCAGCTGCATGAATGTGAACGTTTGACACAAAAATTAAAACGTATACCCACGTATACCCCTCCATGTTTACAAACACAGCACAGATGCAGCCGTCAAGAGGTCATTTCTGGTTAATGATGTCAGAGAATTTACCAGTATTTTGAAACTGATGTGTGAATGGTGCTTTACCGGTAAAAAGACAGAACGTCGTTGCCTGTGTGAACAGTGCATTTTTGTATTTACTAGTAAAATCGTTACGGTAATTTTATGGCAATTCACTGGTATTACTGTGTGAGGGAACTTAAAAACACCTTTTACATGATGAACATGTTTTAATTTATTTTATTTTCAAAATCATCAGGGTGATACAACGGTTTTGATGTAATAATGAAGAAAAATCCTCATTAAAAAAAAAAAACTGTTAAAAGAAAACATTAAGTAGCTTGTCATAATCTTTTATTTACATTACAGAAAAATTACAAAACAGCTTTAATTCTTAAAAATATTTTGAAAACATTTATCTATCAAATTAAAAGTCATGTGGTGCGACCAACATGCTAAAATAACAGTATAAAACGTCAATCTCAATGTACCCTTACGACAGAAATCATTGCACCCACCTGCCTATTCTCCAGATCGATTTTGTTGCCCAGCACCACAAAGGGGAAGTTCTCTGGGTCGCGCGGGCTGGCCTGGATGAGAAACTCATCCCTCCAGCTGTCCAGTGTCTTGAAGGTGTTTGGGGCAGTGACGTCAAACACCAGCACACAGCAGTCGGCACCACGGTAGAAAGCCACACCCAGAGACTGGAACCGCTCTTGACCTGCTGTGTCCCATATCTGAATGAAACACCACAGAACACTCATATAAACGTTCTTTCATATAGGAACATTCTGTCAGGCTGCATTACATTTACAAACAGACAGATTTATACAGTATGCCAGTGACATTGTTATTATTTTTGTGTTCCTCGGTAGAAATAAAAAGTCATACATGCTTGAAACAACATTAGGGTGAGAAATGATAACAGAAATCACAAATAAAGCCTTTAAAGCCTTCTCTCAATCTATAAAATGAAAAATGTAAAGCAAGTTAATATAATGAGATGACACACATTGGTATGGGGAAAAGAAAAAATGCTTCAGATGCTTTCATTTTTTATTTCAAAGCATCACATGCTTTTAGAAAAATAACCTGTCATCTCTACCTGCATTGTGACAAGTCGGTCATCAACCATCACTTCTTTTGTCAGGAAATCTGCTCCAATAGTAGCTTTGTACTGATTACTGAACTTCTTATTCACATACTGGTTCATCAGAGATGTCTTCCCAACCCTGTTGAGACAAAACAATGTTTAAATCAGCACCTGGCAGGAAAAAAACAACAACTGGAGAACCAACACATCTATTTGTGAACTATGAGTCATACTAAATGAAACACTCTACGAACATTAATAATGCAGGCCATAACAAAATTTGCATTCCCTTTATGAAACAACCTACTTTCTTGAGAATTTATATCCCACCCTTAAACTTTCCCATCTGGAAAGCTCATAAGAGATCATGAGGAAATGAAAGGCTTTTAGGAGGTTTTGTGTTTGGGTGGTTGACAGGACACAACATTTATATGCCCAGTGTGTCGTGAATCATCTAAACATAAGTTTATACAGTCAGTCAAACAGTGCGCTGGTAGAGTGTAATAGGGTGTAACTGGATGTTTTTATAGCAGTGTATTTTTAGTGCACGTTCAAACATTTCTATACACAATTTTGAGCTGAACACCTAAATGCACATGTGGCATATCTCTTTGATTTATCTTATGATCAAAAAGTTTAATTTAAATAAATAAATATATA
>JAFVLL020031621.1:0-39496 GCA_021397915.2 Tor tambroides
TGAGGCCTTGCAGCAGATGGTTAAGATACAGCTGAAGAATAGCCCCCGTGTTAGCCAGGCAAGCTGTTTTAGCTACCTCTCCGTGAAGCAGATGCAGAATTCTATCCATGGCTCTGCAGTTCTTACTTAGTCCTTCTGAACGTCCAAGAAGTGACTTAGGGGGTGATATCACTGCTGCAATCAGTTGGTCAACTGAAGGAAGGGAACCACATCCGATTTTTTCAGCATTTTGGACAGCTGTAAACATTTTAAACTCTCTTGGAAATGGTGGAGGTTTAGAAGGATGTTCCCACTGAGCCACAACCTCGCTCTCAAAATCAGGTAGGAGGGGAGAGAAAAACGGCCTGGATTGTGAGGAGACACTGGCCACATCAAATCGAGATGGAGCAGTCGGTGCTTCAGAGACCATTGGAATATTTAAAGCTTCAACTGCCCTCTCCATCAGAGCTCTCAATGGATTGGAGTCATGTGACTGAGGGGCCAGATCCTCTGACTCATCTTCTTCATCCCCTAGCTGATCAACACTATGTTCAGACACAGTCTCAGAAAAGAAAGAATAGTCTAGGGGGGCATTAACCTCTAGTACATCAGTTAAAGCAGTACAAGACTCATAGCCAGCCTCAGACATCTCTGGTGCTGATAACCCTGGGCTAGAGTAGGGATTATCATGTTGCACTGTTGTAGGTGCTGAGCTTGAACCCTCTAGGCGGGAAGCAAGGTCTTTAACTTGTTGTGCTAAAGCAGCAACTGTAGCAGCCACATCCTGCCTAGCACGCTTTGGCTGAGGAGTGCTGGTGGAAGAACTCATGCGTTTGCGCTTAAAAAACTGCCAACGTGCCTCCCTTGCATGAGCTGGAAGAATAAAGCAATTCATGCAATCTTCTGGCTGCTCACAGCCTTTCCAGGCATGCTCTATACCAAGACATGATATACAGGAGTCATGACCATCTTGTGGTGGTATAGAGGCCTGGCACTGAACACAGGTATGCCCACTTATTTTAGACATGTTCTAAATAAGTGGCCACTGACTATTCTCACTTCACTCAATGCTGCCGCCGCCACACAGATAGATGGCGCTGTAGTACGAGCTCCGGGGAGAGGCAGCGAGCAAGCGCACCCAAACAAACACACAGCACTGAATTATCTCTTGCTGTACTTCAGGATGTCCGTGGAAAACCGCGTTAGCACAAGCCGTGCAATACGGTATCGTGCTTCTGATGTTCTTAATACTGCTGCACGCAAAAGATGACTTAACACCCACCTAAAGTCGCCCGCGTTAGCGATCTAGAACACTAGACGCAATACGGAACTACAGCTCGTGACCACGTTAACACCTCGTTAATGGTGTGATACGGTATAGCTGCGAGATGGATGAATATATGAAGATCTCTATACAAGCGACCGTCCTCCAGAAGAGGTGCAACAAGCTCTTCTTATCCTTTCCTTGATGGATCGGAGGTTTCACACTGGTGCCTGCAACAACAGAAATCAGTCAGGTAAACAAACACTGAATAAATAGAAATGTAGAAAATACGATAAAATTACCAGCAATTACTAGCCACATGCACCGTAACGCGTGGAATCAAAAGAGGAAGTAATGCGCTGTGATCATCCCTTATATACACAGGTGGGTGTGATCTGCACATGGGCATAATTAATGTCTTACAGATAATCCACATCACATGCCACGGGTGGTGTCATAGTTCCCCATACGTATGTATTCTGGTGGACAGATAAGGTGTGTTCGACTTCATGCAGCGCCATGAAAACCGATCGCCGGCTGACTTGAAGCAGTGCATGCCGGTTAGAAAATTTGTCCGACTTGAACCAGCGACGACGCCACGTCACTGTCACGTGTGGCATCAAAGTACCGCGATAGCGTTTCGAGAGCAGCCAGCTGACTCAGCCGGCGCAGTTTCTCCAAAGCGACTGCAGGAGTGCTGATGACGACACAACTGTTTCACGATTGGCCAAATTCACCACATGACAACAATGACGTGTGTTTCTAACATCTTCAATTCCAATACTGCTCACAAATCTTATTTTACTTGGAAAATATCACATTCATGTGAAAAAAATGGACTAAAGCTAAGTCAAACTTTGAACATTTTATAAAATGGGGAAGTTGTGGCCTAATGGTTAGAGAGTCGGACTGGTAACCTAAAAGGTTGCAAGTTTGAGTCTCAGGTCCGGCAGGAATTGTAGATGGGGTGAGTGAATGTACAGTGCTCTCTCCACCCTCAGTACCACAGCTGAGGTGCCCTTGAGCAAGGCACCGAACCCCCAACTGCTCCCCGGGTGCCGCAGCATAAATGGCTGCCCACTGCTGTGTGTGTACACACACACACTCTCACTCACTCACTCACTCACACTCTTGTTTTGCTATCCTTGTGGGGACTCTCATAGGCGTAATATTGTTCTGCTGTACAGACCATATTTTCTATCGTTCTACACCAACCCTACACCTAAACCTACCCCTTACAGGAATTTAAAAGGATTGATGTATCCTGCAAATATGCTTAGCTAGCAAGATGAGTGATAAAAGAACATGTTGAGCGCAGCATAATACAAGAAAAAATATTATAGACATATATAGACAAATATAGACAGCAAGTCATATTTGTCATATAATCAGACATGTTAAGAAGCATGCAATGAAAAGAAATGTATAAAAAATACATGGTCACCCAAACAAAGTTTCATAATCAGAGCGATTGCAGGCAACATTATTGATTTATTATTGCATGTGCCTGTGCTATTCCTGTACTTTTACAACTGAGTGAGTCAAGCTTTGAAGGATTAAAATGTATGGTGTATAGCTTGCCAATGAATATACTTCAACCCTGTCATCCTTGTCCGTTTTGATTAATTTCCCTCATCATTCATTATTCCTTTACCAAGCCCTTGCTTTGTATATTTATGATTTGTGCCTGGCACACCAAACCTGTTTCTAGTATAAAGACTCGCACAAATTCAGAAAATGACACAATAAACCATCCGTGTGTGGGCGATTCGGCACAGTTTTGCATTTCTCTCAGAATGAAACAACAGGGTCAGGAATCATCATGGGGCCGTTACATCAGTCATGGACTGCTATGCTGAAACATGTCCTCAAACTGCCCAGCGGCGCTGCAGTTGTTATTTTTACACCTGTGAGAAAAAAGGTTTATTTGCAGCAGTCTTGAAAGTAATTTGTCACAAAGGTTTGGCAGAGCACTATATTTTTGTAATTTAAATCTTGAATGTTAATGTTTTTTTTTTGGGGGGGGGGGGGGGGGGGGTATATTTTAATAATGCAATCCAATGTTAAAGTGTTATAATCTACTGTGGAACTTGAGGAGATATTTTTTGAAGAATGTGCTGGTCTCTGTTTTCTATACAATAACAATTAATCGGGAATGAAGCTGTCAAGTTCCAAAACGGATGCAAAAGCGCCTTAAAATATAGTTTAAAATAGTCCATATTATGCATGCTATAAATATTCTGAATTCATGCAACAACTTTCTGTGGCAAATACCAAAACTGAGGTTGTTAAAGGGATAGTTTACCCCAAAATTATTTTTTTTGTATCATTTACTCATTCACCCTCATGTTGTTCCAAACCTGTATGAATATCTTTCTTCTGCTGAACACAAAAGTAACCAAACAGTTGCTGGTAGCCATTGACTGCCATAGTATGGGGAAAAAAAATACTATGGAAGTCAATGGCTACCAGCAACTGTGAGTAAATGATGACAAAATTTTTTGAGTGAACTATCCCTTTAATCACTGTGATAGGGTCAGTGAGTTGAATTCAAGAACAGTCTGATTTGTGAACCAATCATTTGGACTGGTTTTGTGAACTGGATCAAGCGAGTCATAGAGAAGATCTGACTCAAAAAAGAAAAAAAAAAACATTCATGAATAGTTACTTCTCTAATGAACACATCAAAGAGAGCTGGTTTGGATGTCATGATAGTCAGTCAATAAAAACGTTCATTTCAGTCTGTTCATCGCACGGCTATCACATGTATGGTTTACAGAAACTTGAAATGTTGTGCAATATATAGTTGTATGGCATCTATTTGCTTTTTTAGCTAACATTTCTTTATGAAGTCTGACAGTTCTAGTCCTCCACATCCATTTTCATTATATTGGAAAGATTGCTCAGAATATTCTTCAAAATGAATCTTTTGTGTTCTAGATGTCTAATATCATTCTATTGTTTTTTTTATGTAAACGTGCTAGACAGATGCGTTTGACCATTGTGTTCATGTCTTTTGTAGCATTTAATGCATCAGGTTGTTTTTTTGTTTTTTTTTAATGCATCTGTGGACCTTTTTCTTCATTCCCCTGCCCTGACACTTGAATTTTTAAGTTCAAAACCGTGTTCTGTGTGAATAGCTCCTTTTTTCCTTTGCTTCCTTTGCAAATATATGTCCAGTTTTAGACCCATAATCTTCATGAACTTGATGACATGCTTTTTCTATGAGAGTGACGCCATACATTAGCCTGATTGGGTTTTTTGTACTTAATGGCTCGAGTCTGGTCATGTGAGGCTGTCCATTGTGACTGAACAGTCTTGGAACAAGACCGCATCTGATGAGCCAACACTCCTACACTTCTCCATTGGAGAATGTCCAAGCTGCCCATCATTTGAATGCTAGCCCAGTTTCTGAACGGGCCCTGAGTCAAATTAACAGCAAAAGCTATCTATACTGCAGATCAATCCAGGTTACCTCAATTTTGAAAAATGCCCTCAAGGTTATCAACACATTCTGTAAATCAAGCATAATATGATGACATAAACTTCAGAGTTTTCTGCAAACAGGAAAAAGGCCAAAGCAAATTTAAGATGCTTTCAGAGGAAAAGACTGGATCAACAGTCCACTGGGAAGAAACGTAATAAAGCCGTCCATTACAGATTTGCCTCCAGTAGTCAAGGACTGGAAGTAGTCGAAGTCACATACTCTCTAAGTAGGTACTTCTTATGAAAAAGTAATTACTTTGTTTATAAAGTATGTTCTATGTAACATGAACATGCGCGTTGTGGACCCGCCTATAGGCGCATATTGCTAATGTGCTCTTTAAATAACAACAACAAAAAAATACTGCGCCATTGACTTTAGACCAGGTTTTAGTTGGTCAGTGGCGCAGTCTATTTCATTTGCCTCAAAACAGCAATGCACCTGAACACACCTCGTTTTCAGACCAGCACGCCCATGAGTGCACAAATGGGCACAAATGCATTTGCTATTTAAACAATGTGGCGCAGGACGTGAAAATGATTACTGCGTTGGGCTGACACTAGCAAAAAACCCTTGCGTCGCACCGCATTGCCGCAGATGTATGATAGGGCCCCTGACCTTGCTGTTAATCAGCAGTGTTCTATTTACATTTTTTTCACATGCCATCATTTAACATTAATATTTATTTCTGAGAAAAACAAGTTATTTTTTTCAGATTTATTTTTGGTGGGGTTTCTTGCCTTTATTGTTATAGGACAGTGTAGATGAGACAGGAAACAAAGTGGGGGAGGGGTGGCAGGATCGGGAAAGGTCCTTTAGTAGGGATTAGAACTCGGGACGCCTATAACGCAACGGCGCTTCATGTCTGCACACTGCCCACAAGGCTATCGGCGCCAACTACAAGTTATTTTCTACTTTTCATGTTTTCATTTCAAGCAATGTGTGCTTTTTGATTTCAATTGTTCTAAATATTAAGGAGGAGGAAGACAGAGGAGGAGAACGTGACATGTGGCCAAGTATGGTGTCCCATAATCCCAATTTGTGCTGTGCATTTCACCCGTCCAACTGCTTACACACAGCAGTGAGTAGTGAACAAACACACACACACTACACACTCACACACTATGAACACACACCCAGAGCAGTGGGCAGCCATTTTGCTGTTGAACCCAGGGAGAAGTTGGGGGTTCGGTGCCTTGCTCAAGGATCTCACCTCAGATTACTGATGGTGAATGACCTACAATCCCTGCCAGTAATGAGACTTGAACCCGCAACCTTTGGGTACAAGTCAGACTCTGTAACCCTTATGCTACGACTGCCTCATAGTCAATGAATAACCATAAATAGCTGTTTCCTTCAATTATTTTAAAATCACAAAGATAGGACAGGCACTTATTTTCATTCGGAAAAAGAAATCCCACCCTGTCAATGAAAATAAATAAATACAAATAAAAATAATCTTTCAATAATCGTAATCAAGGTAAAATGTTCAATTAATTTAGATTTTAAATTTAGTTAATATCGTCCAGCTCTAAATATTGCTACCATATTTTTTATGTTAAAGTTCTAGCAAATACATTAGGTGCTGCTTTTTCTTTTTTTGACTTCTTCCTTTTCTTTGAATACTTCAGTGACTTCTTCAACAATGACTTCTTCCACTGTGCTATCAATAGCTACAATGATATCAAGAAATAAGACTAATGCATGTGATGCTTGCAAAAAATAAAAAATAAATGTTAGAACACAAGTTAATTTAAACTAAGTCATTTATTTTAAAATAGTCTTACTAAAAACAACAGATCAGTCCTCTCATTAAGTCCACCTAGGACCCTAGCAGTTGTCCAGTGAATGGGGCCCCACATTTCTCATTGGAAATCTTGCCCTGGTTTGGAAATAATCAAACTAAACATTTCTTTGAGGCTTAATAAGAACCTGATAATAATTAATAACAAACATACCCTGTCCTCCTTTTGTCTTAATTTTTGGACCTTCTGCTACATGGCCACAGCGGCTGTCATGAATTAAACATGTAATCACTTTTTTTAAAAAAAAAGGCTTCCTCAACAGTAAAATGCACTGAATCTTGCAGGAAGCACAAAACAATCACGATACCCGCAGCTGAGATGTAGTTCCACGGTGAAAGCCTGAGACAGGGAGCCCTCCTTCAGGTGAGTGCAAACTCAGATTCTGTCCACAATCCATCACAGGAAATCGAGACAGAGAATCAGCTCTGGCTTTGCCGTCGTTCCCTCATCATGCAGTGGCCAAAAATACAACAGGAGTGAACCAGAAACATATGAGTGAAAGGGCTGACATAGTCATGCAGGGAGAAAAGCAGTGGGCTATAAGATACACACACACACACACACACACACACACACACACACACACACACACACACGGACATGCACACATGGATCTGTTCCTCCTCCACATCTTTCCTATCCGCCACCGCCGCCTGAACAAGCTTAGTAATGATAAAAAGAGAACTGTCCACAAAATCCAGCTTGGTGAAAAGAGAGAGACCAGCAGATAGTTTAAGTAGGACGGTAATAGATGACTTTGATGTTTTTACCATGTTGCGACATTCGTGAGCAGCTCTGTCCTTATTCTTAATGGCAATATAATCACATCGTTCAGAAAGCACATACATTGATTCTTGCACAATGAGCTTGATTAGCCGTAGGCTTTAGCTCAGGCTTTGAGTTATGGCACAGCTGGGGAATACAGTTAAAAAGCCCCTTGCACTCAATATCTCTCCATTAGGTGTGAGGTTTTCTTTGCTCATTTCCTCCATCAGCCTATCTCTCTTAGGCTCTCTCCACCTCCCACCTCTCCCCACCAAGCCTCATCAGAAGGACTGCATCTGCCTATTTTTAGCATTAACATGGCAGATTTTCACCTTCCTCCAATGGACGCTCACAGAAGGATGGAAAATATGGTGCTACGATATTGAGTGGGAAAAATATGAGGGGCTTTTCTAGGTTCATAACTGTGGAGTTTTGAAGGTCTTATGTGGAATCATCTACTAAAGGACATAGAAAAGTGCCAGTACTGCTGAGAGTGTTACACACCATGTGGTCAAAGATCACAAGTGGAAATGCTTCTATTTTGAATATTCTGATACATTTTTTAAATAATTATAATTATAATGATAATAATACTCCTTATTAATTAATAGAATATAAACAATCTGATTAATAATTATTATTTTTTATAACAAACCATATATTATATAGTTTAGGCCAAACTCTGAGTGCCGTAGGTAATCACAGTGTTGCTGATATACAGCCATATTGCACTGCTACGAGTGTGACATTTTGTTTCTACAACAGTTAGATGGGATATAGATGTGTAAATAAAAAATGGACAACAATGGAGTATCTTTAAAAACCCTCTTTTGTGCAGAACTACTTCTTTCTGCCACAAATTCAAATCTCAGTTTGACAGTTTAACAGCTGAGCCCAAGCCTCCATCACTAATTCAAAAACATCACTTTAAAACTGCTAGCAAAGGAATGTTGAGTTACTTCATTGAAAACTTATTGTATTACTGTAATAACAGCAGTGTATTATGTGTAGTAGAGTATTATGAGAGATGGAGTGTGATTACCTCCATCTGATATGACATTCATTCTTCAGTTCAATCTCATATTCACAATAAACCATTAGTTTGAATGTTCGCTGAGGAAAATGATATTGTTGTACTATCCTTTCATCTGTTAAGGGTGATTTCTGATGAGAGCTCTGCTCAGTGCATTTGTTGGCTGCATCTTACAAGCTGTTGTTGAAAGTAAAAATGACTTGTTTATAACCCTGTTTCAGTCTCTTTCAATATAAAAGTCTTTACTGCTGACTCACTCCTTAAAACAGTCTCTTATCGCCATCTAACGGTGGAATAATGTAATTAAAATCACCATCTCGAACACGAACACACACACACACACACACACCGTTTCCCAATAATAAATACTGTTATTCAATATTATTTATATTAAACATTATTTATTAAATAATAATATATAACAAACAACAAAAGCCATCATAAAGGCTGCTAGGCAATTCAGTCAAAAGTACAAAGGCAGCACTCTGATATACAGGACTGAATTTATATAAAATGTAAATGAGATTTTGCCCTCTCAGTCAAAACTGTTTGCTCTGGAACAAATAATAGATTAATGAAACCAAACACTGCATGTTAAATTTACCCAAAATTAATTATATTCATGTTTAACAACAATAGAGACATCAGAGCCAGCAGCAAATTCCAGAAGATCTGGCCGAGGTGAGGCACTCTCGGCGGGTTTATGAGCGCTGAACAGGTGCTGACGGCCCTGGAGTTCACATCTCTGAAAACATCAAAGCAAATTTCAAATAGACAATCTTTAATAACAAACCTCATATTTGAAGTCTAAACAACTACATTCCGTGACACAAAAACAATATTATTTATAAAATTACCTGGATTGAATGTCCGCCATGACACTCGCTGTGAGGAATAACGGTCGGAATGAAACGGCTGGAGTTCTGTTATCACTAGAATATCACACCACTGGAAAAAGCTCTCAGCTAATCAGATTTGAGAACCAGAAAGAACTGTTATATAAATATATACTGAATTTAATTATATTACTGTTAGTTGTTGTGGTTGTTGGTGTTAAAGCTGATTTTCACATTATTAGTATTAAATAATAAGTATTAAATCCCATGACCTCATCTTTATTCACAACCAGAGCTATTTCACAGTTTTGATTCAACTTGATGTTTCAGTACTGAGCTATGTATTTATCCAAAAAAAAGGGAAGAAAAGATTATTATTACTCTACAAGGCATAAACTGTGCAATTAGCAAACACTTTACATGTGTCTTTCACACCTTAAATGCAGAAGACATAAAAATCACATCAAAGGCCAATTATTACTGTACTGAAAGGTTATAAGTGCAAAAATAAAGCGTCCGGTTTTCCATCTGTTTCCTCACTGCGGTTTAAAATAGAAATAAGCACTTCGCACATTATAAATGCTGAGGAGAAAGCATTTTTGTTGTTGTTGTCTTTTGTTGTTTTGCCAACTTCTTTTCTCACATTATCCATTATTAATATCTTAAAATGTAATTGCTGTATTTATTGTAAAACACAGCTTCAGCCTTGTAGCAATCCAGCCGAGTGGAAGTTTCAGTTAAAAAACATAAGCGTTCTCACTGATAAACAGTAAGGATTTGCCATTTAACGTAATTAGCATTTGAAAGGAAATTTTTTGAAGTCTTAAAAGCTATTTTACAACAGTAAATAAAGCCCAGTGACAACCTTTATTTTATTTAGGCTTTGTATATATTAACTAACTGCAACACACATTAAATGTTGTTTCTGAACCGAAAGTTTTCATAGTTTAACTTTTTAAACTCATTTTGATGCATTTGGAAACTCGCTGAACTTGAAGTTCTGTGCATATTCGCAGAAGTTTTTTAGGCATTTGAAGAAACACCTCAGGAAACATCATAATTATGCACATATCTGGCAGATAAACAGTGGTTTAAATAATAAATAGCATAAAAAACACAGAAGACACTGTAAAGCAGTACAATGAAGTGTCATTACCATTCAGCGGCTACAGTGAGGAATTTGACAGTAAGTTTAGCTGGGAAATTATATAAGCTAAACTGTTTGGTAACATTTGGGATATCTCCAAAATACTGACAATTATAATACTTCCCCTCAAGAAAATGTAACCTTTCACAACTGTTAAAAGAAACCGTGTGGAGTAACTAACCAAATGTAGTGAAGTTAGTAAAGCTAGTTTTTTTGCTAGTGGGATTTGAGCGCTGCTATATTTTATACTTCAAAAATAGCGTAACTTTTCCAATTCCAAGTTAATTTTGTTTACGACTCTGTACAGTAGCACTGTTTTTGAGATGAACTTATAAGTATCATCAACAGTTTTACTTTAAATATCAGGAGACGAGCAAATCAGTCATTAATAATTGTCGCAAGAGACATAATTTAGAAAACGTTTCATTTGATTTACATCATCATAGTGGATGTGATCAAATTTCTAACTGATGTCTGCGAGCACATAAAATATTCATAGGCAAAGGAAAATGTTCTTAAACAGGCATTTTGAAGAATACAATGTACATCAAAGTATGTAAAAGTATGAGAATTATTTATGAGGGTCTGATATTTAAGTCAGTCAGATAAAGAAGGATTCTTTTCAAAACTGTTCAGATGGATTACAATTATGAATTATTGTTTTTATGAGATAACATGGCATGATTCATGTCATACAGCTAATCGCTGCTGTGTTATAGTATTAGGGAAGATGTTTCATCCTTTTCATATATATATATATATATATATATATATATATATATATATATATATATATATTATTATTTTTTTTTTAATATAATGGCCTGTAGTTGAATAGCTAGTCATTATGGTCGTTAGCTTGCCATGCTTACTTTTAATGATCCTCTTATTTAAATGAATCAGTTCATTCGGGTCACTTGAGTCTGCACACCAAAATCCCCACAATTTTGTTGCAGTTTAATACTGCTGTTTGCCATGTTTTCAACTTGGAAATAACAGAGGAATCTTCTAATTTTATTAGTTGTATTTTACATACATTCATTTGTTCAGTATAATGATGTCACTCTACTGAGAACCTTAAATAGCTTTATTGGTTTTAGCTAATTTTTATTAAAGAAATAGTTCACCCAAAAAGGAAATATTGCTGAAAACGTAGTTACCCTCAGGCCATACAAGATGTAGCTGAGTTTGGTTTTTCAATAGAATAGATCTGGAGAAATTTAGCATCACTGCTCACCAGTGGATCCTCTGCAGTGAATGGGTGCCGTCAGAATGAGAGTCCAAATAGCTGATAAAAATAATATAAATAATCCACAAGTAACAACTCCAGTTAACTAGTTAATTTCTTATGAAGCAAATAAGAAATGTCTTATGAAAGCATAATTGTAAGAAACAAATCCATCATTAAAACTTTTTACCTAATTAAACCATCATTTCTAAACATAACATAACAATCCATAATAACACGTCCTCCAGTCAAAAAGTTCATCCGCTATTGTGCTATCACATCAAAATCCACCAACATATTTGTTTGGAACCGTTTTGGACTGTTTTCTGTGGGGGTAGAATTGTTGCATGATTCCAAATAAATAGATTATGATTCACAAATAAATATAAAGAGATTAACAAAAATTAAACATTGACAAATTAATAGAATGAGATCCACAAATAAATCTCAGAGCATCACAAACATGACTTAAATAAAAATATAAATAAATAAAATTTGCAAATAAAATTAACATTCACAAATATCTTTTTATGTAACAAATACAACTTTGCCTGGCACTCATTTATGAATCACATCCTGTGCATTTTGGATTGGTTGCTGTGCATTTGTGCATTTTGAAACATTTCTAGCATCAAGATACTTACTATCCACAGATGTGTGGACCAGGGTTGCCAGGTTTACCCAACAAAACCTGCCTAATCGCTACTTAAAGCTAGCCCAAAACTACACTCTAAAAAAAAATGCTGGGTTAAAGGTGCCGTTGGAGATCTCGGAAAATGCTAACTTTAGCCTGATAGCACTGAAAGCGAATGTCCCACCCTCCCTGCAATCGCCGTCCAAAGCCACGCCCCCTGAACACACATACGCTCAAAGAGCAGAATATCAGAGACAACATTAAATTACTACAATAGGCTACATCAGTGGTTCCCAATTCCAGTTCTCGCTCGATTGGTAGGTTTAGGGGTGGAGATGGGTGGGCTTAGGGATCATGGGATGGAGACGGGTAGGTTTAGGTATATGGAAGGTGGAAGGAGTTGGATCTGGATCCAACCACGCCCCCTGGATCTTGTGTTCTGCAGTGAGGACCATCTCCAAATCCGTGAGTGAATGTTCTGAAACTTCAACAGATTTCCCCTGCGCAGGGAGTAGGGAGCAATGAACACTGTGTAGGGATCGTATCAATTGGAACACAGTTCATGCACGTAGCTCACTTCTAACAAGCTGGTTATCTGAATAGGGTGTGTTAACTAAGCGAGACATGCAAAATATGCAGAGCAGGGGGCGCGAGGACTGGAATTGGGAACCGCTGGGCTACATCATGTGTCATTCACCGGTGAGAAAACTTTATAGTACAGCTAGTGAAAGTACTACAATACCAGGAAGGAAGATCGGGTTGTTGATGTATATCTGCCATTCTCTCTCTGTCTGCACAGCGTACGTGAACGCGCTGATGACGTATCTGTCTGCGCGAACAGGGTGCGCAGAGGATGCAAATACATGCGTTGACAGGCAGGTAGGAAAGCCAATTAAAACGCTCGGACCGAGCGTTTTGATTGGGCGAACATTTCTTGGTCCTACACCTTCCACAGAATATATAAATACAGATAAATACATTTAGACCACTTAACTTAATGATTGCTATCAGGATGTGAAGAGACTTTCAACCAGAATAACAAAAAATGTTTCTGAAGACAATCACCTATGATACCTTTAAATACAACCCAGCGCTGGTTAAAATATGGACAAACCCAGCGATTGGGTTGTTTAGACCCAGCAGTTGGGTTACTGCCCAGAAGTTTGGGTTAAACATTTAAACCAACTGCTGGTTGAAAACAACCCAGCATATGTTCAGTCCAATATTTACCCAGCACTGGGCCATATTTAACCCAGCATTTTTTAGAGTGTAGACCAATTCTAGCATTTCGAAGGGGGTTCTCCAGTAAAAATTGCATTCCTGTGGGTAGAATGCACGTTTTTTGGTGGGGTACACCTAGTAAAATTTATATTTCAGGGGCTAAATATCACGTTATTGGGGTCCCTTTAACCTGCGGACATGAAAAACAACCCGCAGCAGCAGTGATAACGTTGCCCAATTCTGCGGTAAAACTTGGCTTGGCAACACTGGCATGGACTCCACCCACAGTCTACTCAAGCCAATCAAATAATAACATCACTTTGCTGACCAATCATAGCACGTTCTCGCCATAACCAACTACATTTCGCTTTATAGTCTGGATGGGAGCAGATTCTTTATAGTCTGGGGGGAAGCGAGCCGGCGCGCTCGTGAAGCTTCGTCAGCGTGGATTTCGAACTGCGTTGCCTAGCATCCATCTGGCGAATCTCCGCTCTCTACCCAACAAAACGGACGAACTCCTTCTGCTCTCCCGGACAAACAAGGATTTTTCTAACTCTGCTGCCCTGTGTTTCACAGAAACCTGGCTAAATGGCGACATACCGGACAGCGCGATTCATCTGCCTAATTTCCAGCTGATCAGAGCAGATCGGGACGTGCTTTTACATCAATGAGAGGTGGTGGACAGATGTAACTGTGTTAAAGAAGATGTGCTGTTTAGATCTACAAACGCTCTTCATTAACTGCAAGCCGTTCTACTCGCCGTGGGAGTTCTGCTCGTTCGTTCTCGTGAGTGTCTACATTCCACCGCAAGCGCACATTAGCACAGCTTTAAAGAAACTCGCTGATATGATCACAGAGAGTGAGCAACAACACCGGGACTGTGTTTTAATCATTCTCAGGGACTTTAATAAAGCAAATCTCTCCCGTGAACTGCCAAAATAAAGCCAGCACATCACAATGTCCCACCAGAGACAGTAATATACTGGATCACTGTTACACAGGGATAAAGGACGCCTATCACTCGGTTCCACAAGCAGCTTTAGGACTCTCTGATCACTGTTTGATTCATCTTATTCCGACCTACATGCAGAAACTTAAATCTGCAAAGCCTGTATTAAGATCTGTTAAAAGATGGACTAATGAAACAGAGCGGGGTTTACAAGCCTGTTTCTCTCTCACTGATTGGTCTGTTTTTTAAGCTGCTGCCATCGATCTGGATGAGCTCACAGAGACTGTAACATCTTATATCAGTTTCTGTGAGGATATGTGCATTCCTAACAGGACTCATCTAATCTACAACAATGACAAACCATGGTTCACTGCAAAACTCAGACAGCTCCGTCGGGCCAAAGAAGATGCTTACAGAAAGGGGGATAACGTCTTGTACAAACAGGCCAAATACACTGAAAAAGGAGATCAGAGTGGCAAAGAGGAATTATTCTGACAAGCTAAGGAACAAATTATCTTCCAGTGATCCTACTTCAGTGTGGAAAGGTATGAAGGATATCACCAGTTACAAGACACCATCCCCCAGCACGCTGGAGAATCAACAAATGGCAGACGATTTGAATGACTTTTACTGTAGGTTTGAAAAAACAACCCACACCTGCCCTGACCACCTCTCCACACAACCATTCACACCTCCAGCAACCCCCTCTCCCCCACACCTGCAATCCACATTAGCGAGGATGACGTGCACCAGGTCTTCTGCAGGAACAAGTTGAAGCACCAGGCCCAGACGGTGTCTCCAGCTTTCCTAAAACCCGTCCACCAGCTGGCCCCCATCTTCACACAGATCTTCAACAGATCACTGGAGCTATGCGAAGTCCCCTCATGCTTCAAACGCTCCACCATCATTCCCGTCCCAAAGAAACCCAAAATTACTGGACTTAATGACTGAAATCATTTGAAAGACTGGTTTAGGCTTATCTGAAGGACACCACTGGTCCCTTACTGGACCCCCTGCAGTTTGCCTACAGAGCAAACAGGTCTGTGGATGATGCAGTCAACATGCAACTGCACTTCATCCTGCAGCATCTGGACAGACCAGGGACTTATGTGAGGATCCTGTTTGTAGACTTCAGCTCCGCTTTTAACACCATCATCCCATCACTCCTCCAGCCCAAATTAACTCAGCTCTCCGTCCCCACCTCTGTCTGTCAGTGGATCAACAGCTTCCTGACAGACAGGCAGCAGCTAGTAAAGCTTGGTAAATTCTCATCCAGCACCCGTACGATCAGCACTGGTGCCTCCCAGGGTTGCATCCTCTCCCCACTGCTCTTCTCCATCTACACGAATGACTGCACATCTAAAAATCCCTCTGTCAAACTCCTGAAGTTTGCAGATGATACCACAGTCATTGGCCTCATTCAGGACGCTGACGAGTCTCCTTACAGACAAGAGGTTGAGCAGCTGGCTGTCTGGTACAGTCTTAACAACCTGGAGCTTAACATGCTCAAAACTGTGGAGATGATCGTGGACTTCAGGAGAAACCCCCCTGCACTCCCCCAACTCACCATCATGAACAGCACTGTGACTGCAGTGGAATCATTCAGATTCCCACAATTTCTCAGGACCTGAAGTGGGACAATCACATTGAGTCCACTGTGAAAAAGGCCCAGCAGAGGTCCTTCCTTCGGCAGCTGAGGAAGTTCAACCTGCCACAGGAGCTGCTGAAACAATTCTACTCTGCCATCACTGAATCCGTCCTCTCCACTTCAATAAATGTCTGGTTCAGCTCAGCTACCAAATCTGATCTCAGAAGACTACAGAGGGTAGTCCGGACTGCTGAGCAAATCATTGGTACATCCCTCCCCACTATCCAAGAACTGTACTCATCCAGAGTGAGCAAAAGGGCTGGCAAAGTCACTCTGGGCCCCTCACATCCAGCACACTCCCTCTTTGAAATGTTGCCGTGTGATCTACACTACAGAGCTCTGAGCACCAGAACGACCAGACACAGGAACAGTTTCTTCCCTCAGGCAATCCATCTCATGAACACTCGACAATAAATGCGGAACACACAACTATTATACATTATCCATTCACCACACTCACTTATTTTATTTCTCATTTCAAATTTGCACATACTTGACCTGTACATACATAATTGTCTATTATATATTGTGTTTTTGCTGTTTTGTACATTGCCTATTTGGATATTTGGATATTATTCTTTTATTATCTGTGTCCTGTCCTGTTGCTGTCTTTCTGTTGCACTGTGGAGCTTCTGTCACTACAACAAATTCCTCGTATGTGTAAACATACTTGGCCAATAAAGTTCATTCTGATTCTGATTCATTTTGCACCCCTGTACAATAGTATGTTCCTGCACAACTGGAGGCTGCAGTTCTAGGGCCACGTTTTTAGGACCGCATGTCTAGGACCACATTTTTTTTGTGACAGCCCCATCTAGCCAATTCTATTCCAACAGAGAAGACCCGATTCAAACATAAACAGATGCAAAGACTAGATCTAGAAAACTATTAATTTCTTATCTTTCCATCTTATTTTTAATGTAAGAGCTGGTGTGAGCTTGAGTGTTTGAGGGGGTGTCAGCAATCTCCATTAAGCCTATTTAGCTGTGCAAAACTGTTCATTGTGCCGCTGGATGTTATGAACTGGTATTTGTATTCAAATTATTTTACATTTATTAACATACTAACAAAACACTAATTTGTAGCGCAATTGTTTTACTGTTTACTGCACTTTGTTTTGTGTCACACATCAGACATGAAGTGCTGCAGCTAATGAATTGAAGTCTCAAAGACATGTCTTTCTTTCCAAGAAAACTGAATTTAAAACCAGAATACCTGTATATTGAAATAACTTTGGTTAAATATTTCAAGAGGGTTACCAATGGGTATGTTTAGGGTTAGGAGTTAGCTAGGACAATGAATGAGTGAGTGAGTGAGTGAGTGAGTGAGTATTATATATATATATATATATATATATATATATAAACAAATAAACAAACAAACAAACAAACAAACAGAATTGAATAGCAAGTGCTATAAAACAGAATGAGCTGCCAATACATACATACAAAAAAAATAAAATATAAAAAAAAAGACTATAGGGTCCTAGAAATGCAGTCATGAAACCACAGCCTAGTTTAATAATCCACAATGTAGACTTACAGGCAGGAACACACACGTAGGACTGGGAATAGACCAACAATACCAGACAAGGAGCCAAGGCACAGAACACTCTATAAATACACAGGACTAAAGGAGGATAATTAAACACAGCTGAAACCACATTAACTCATAATGGACAGGAACAGAACCAAACATAGACAAACAGGAACTCAAACATGTGACAGTAAGTCTGATTTATATGAAATATTGTTTGTGTGATCAAGTGTTTTAACCAATAAATATCCCGTCTTACATTTATATGCATTTATATTCAACACACCTGCACCAAATTTAAAAAAAGAACCCATGTGTATTTTTTTCTCCCCAAACAACAACTTTGGCAACTTTTTAATACTTTAATTCATGTTGAAAACATTATTTATAATGCTTTATATATTGTTAGAGCCACATAGCTGCTCATATACATCATTTAAACGGCTTGACTGAAAAACTTGAAAACGCTGTTGGCTGTTGTATGATGGCAATTTAACCTATTACACAAACTCGTATGTTTATCCTGAGGTTGAGTCCAGTTATTTATTAGTGAGTTACTTATTGATGCCATCTTGAATAACATGACGCTTCCACAACGTGTTTGTATCCAGTATGGCGTTGTACCCATAGCCGTGATCAGGGGCGTCGCTAGTGAGGGAAAAGGGTGAAGAGTGAAGAGGGAAAAGAGGTCTGTGGGCCACCACCACACAATTGTATGTATTTTTAATTTTTTGGTGAATTTAATTCATGTTAGTGAAACTCTAAGATTCATTTGCAGATCATAATATATTTATTTGGAATTACGCAACAATTCTACCCCCATAGTTTCTGCTGGTAAACATTGCTTAATCTGTGCATATTTCTCTCCTGATTCAGATGAGACAAGAGTTTTTTTAGTTTTGTTTTTTACTGGAGAAAGCAATATTATGGATAGAGGACTTGTATTTTAGCCAGAAGCAATGGTTTGAAGTTTAAAAAACTATGTTAATGATGGATTTGCTTATCACAAATACGCAGCTTGTGGATCACTTACATTACTTGTGGATTATTGTGATGTTTGTGATGTTTTTATCAGTTGTTTGGACTCTTATTCTGACGGCACCCATTCACTGCAGAGGAAACATTGGTGAGCAAGTGATGAAATGCTAAATTTCTCCAAATCTGATTTGATGAAGAAAAATACTCAGCTACATCTCAGATGGCCTGAGGGTGAGTCAATTTTCAGCAAATGGGTGAACTATTCCTTTAAGAGCTTGTGAGCAAGCAGCTGCTTTTCTAAAAGAGAAGCTTTAACTTTAAATTTTGAGGCACTGGTTGGTTTTCCCCGCACTGGACAACAACAGTAAAGGAATATGATTCGATTTAGCAACAGAGACAGACAAACAAGCCTCTTTCAAAGCTTCTGTGTTTCCGTTATGACCCAGAGGTCTGAAATAAATGAGGTCTTATGGGGCAACCAACTCCAAAAATTCATTTCCATTCTGTCGAACACGCTGCTTCCCAAAAGTGTTTCCTTTGCTTCTTTTTGACTCTGTTTTATGCGCTATAGTAAAGACATGTTAAAACACTAATCTCCAAATAACCTTAGAGCTACTCATCATCTCTATAGTTCATTTTCATAGAAAATTCAGTGGGGAATTTTGAAACAATTTACTTCTTTCGTCTTTCGTGCAGTCATTTCATCTTGGTAACAAGGAAAACAGGGTTCAATCACCCAGACAAAAAATAATATTTTTTTTAACCCCTTCCTTCTCTCCGAATTGATGCATCTATATTTATTTGGTTTTTATGGTTTTGGTCATGAGGAACTTTAAAGGTTGCTCAATACTGTATGATGATGCTATGACTCTGATGCTCTTTAAGCCCAAGCCAGATAATTTTAATGAGCAGTGGGTTGAATCTATAGCCTGTGGCTAAGTACTAAATGTCAAGTAAGTGCAAATCAAAATTAATTGATACAGGAGCTTATCCGTGTACATGGCACTCTCGGTTTTGTCAAGTATTCAGAAGCCTAAAGGATGACATGACACAAGAAGGCCATATTTAATAAAAATAAATATTGCTTGTACAAATTCCAGCTAATTATAGTCCTCTCAACCACACGAAAGGGAATGTGAAATTGTGTTTGCGTCCAACTTCAGTTTTTGTGGCCAACTTATAGCGATAAGAAAGTTCATCTAAGGTCTTCATTTCTTATTTATTTCTTGGCCCATAGAACATCACTTGAATAAAAACTAGATGTTTTGGAGTCTAGATTTCCCTTGAAAATCTCTCATGTGAGGCACGGTATTTGCGTTCCCAAAGTGCTTGAATCTCTAGTGATTTCTTACCTTATACAGTGCATTAAGACACTAAAAGAAAAAAAAACATTGTTTTGAGATATTTTCCTTTTATAATATGTCTTATTTCAAACTACTGGAAAAAAAAATGCATCTGAAATACACATTTAATTGATTTTCTCAATTTATTTATTTATTTTTTTCTGAGCAAAAAAATCTTCACTTCAGTAACAAGCTGTTTTACAGTTTTATTGATATTCTGAAGATTTTTACGGAGGTGTTTGTTCATATATCATTTGCCCTTATTTATATAGCAGTGTTGGGGAAAGTTACTGTTAAAAGTAATGCATTACAATATTGAATTACTCCCTAAAAAAGTAACTAATTACGTTACGTTGCAACTTTTTTTTTTTTTAAAGTAATGCATTATGTTACTTTTGCGTTACTTTTAAATCTGGGCAGGACTTGATTTTTTGTTGTTAATATAAAAGTTCTATTTTTGGCAAAAGTAAAAGCCCTTTCACACCAAAAGCGAAATGAATCAGCCCCAGGCTGAAGGAAAAGTACCATTAAAAATCATTGATTAATAAAATGGGATTAAAATACAGGATATTTGTTTTATTTAACATATTTAATTATTGCAGGTTTGCATCATATTCTGAGTTTGGATCTCACTGTTTTTATTCATTTCGAGGAATAGTGAATCTGTTTTTGTGCAAGTGAGAAGAGTAAATGCATGTTCATATTTAGTCTAGATCTACAGTAAGCATCATGTTCACACAGTGCACACAACGCCTTTGCACTTATTCCTGATTTCTTTCAACCTGTGGTCATGGGAGCTGTTAGTCAATTAATGGGAAAACAAAGTAACTGGCGTCTGGCGTTACTTCTTTGAAAAAAAGTAACTCATATTTTCTTGTAAATTAAAAAGTAATGCATTACTTTACTAGTTACTTGAAAAATACTTGTAATACTTCAACTACTTCAGATACTTCACGTTACTTGTAATGCCTTACCCCCAACACTGATTTTGGGCCAGATTTACTAACAGTCTTTTGGCGTTAAAATAGTACTGTCAGGATTTACTAAAGACACGCAGTGGAGAATTAGCACTGAAAAGGGAAAGGCGTGGACACAGTTATTTTTGCGCCTGACCTTATTAAATCTAGATTAAAGACCCATCTCTTTAACCTGATTTACACATAATACACTATCGCATTTCTATAATTCAAATCCGTTAAAGGATTGTTAGGCTGCATTAATTAGGTCAACTGGAACCGGGAACACTTCCCAAAACACCCAATGTACTTGTTACATCATTAGAAGAATGGCATCTACGCTAATATTAGTCTGTTTCTTTCTTATTCCGAGGTCACCGTAGCCACCCAGATCCAGACTGTATCCAGATCAGATGGTCACTGCAGCCACCCGGATTTAGTCCGTATCCAGATCAGATGGAGGATCAGCACCTATAGAGGTGACCTCTACAGCCCTGAACGTCAGTGGAGACCAGGACAACTAGATGAGCCCCAGAGACTGATCCCCAGTGAAGACCCTGTCTCCTAGACGGCCATCGGGACAAGACCACAGGAACCAGATGAGTCCTTTGCACAATCTGACTCTGCTGCAGCCTAGATTTAAACTGCTGATTTTGTCTGGCCAGAGAAGAATGACACTATTTCGACACACTATTTCCCCGTCTAAATACTGTAAAGCTGATATAAAGCCACCCAGCTTTATATCAAGCTGATGTAAAGCTGCTTTGACACAATTTGCATTGTTAAAAGTGCTATACAAATAATAGTGACTTGACTTATTGAATATGCATTTGTAGGACTTTCCCTTTCAGATGCAAAATTTATGGGAGGAGAGTATTCAAATGAATCACGCAACGCGATTTACTAATGTTTGCGCTCGTCAAATTATTGGTATTTTCACCATTATTTAACACCCAAACAAAGCATGTCTTAAAGCAGGCACTAATTTGCGCTGCTCTTGGTAGATTGCGCTGGTCATTATGGAAATGATCTGGCTGCGTCTGTGTTCTTTGATGTGCGCATTGTTAGTAAATCACCTGCAGAAATTTCCCTTCCCATCGGCACTTTTATGGAATTGTGCTATTAAACGCTAATTTGCCCTGTTTAGTAAATCTGGCCATTTATTCCTAAAACATAAATATTATATACATAAACATACATTTTCACAAAATTTGAAATAAAATAACATTTCCTTGTACTGTAACACAGTCAGCTGTTATTTTTATCCTATTCACCTTTGGTCTCTTGCTTAAAATCAATAGCTTGAATGGTCATTCCAGAAATGACGGTTGTACAGTAGCTACCCAACATGTTGGACATCTTAAAATGTACTTCTCACTGTAATTAATGTGCACTGCCAGGAGAAACCCTTTAGAAAGCTGTTAGCTCCCAGATAAACACTAGGGCTGAATCATGGGGCACAGCTGTTGTTGCATAACTGATCTGTTTCTTAATAACCGTGTAATGGATGTAACATGGTTTCGAATCAAAACACGGACGTTACGATTATCTTAACCCTGCAGGCTTGTGCACCATCTGCCGATATTTGTCAACCTTTAAGGTTACTGTAAATAAAGAGTGAATTAATTCAAAATAGACTGTCAGGTTTGTGAGTTGAAAAGAAACCCAAATAAATATTGCTTATGTCACAAATGAGTCAGTTTGTAAGAGAGACGTTATTATAGCAAATCTACCTGTTTTAATATAAAGTAGGTGGTTTTGTCAAGTCAATTATTTGGGTATGTATTGCAAAGGTTTAATCCACTTAAGCAGGAAAATGACACCCCTGCTAAACAAATGTTTGTAATCTGCTCAGTTCAGGGGAAAGAGCATGTTGCACCATCGTGTTGGCGAAAATTTCTGTATTTTTAAAAAAAAAAAAAAAAACTACTATGCCAAGAACAGCACATTGCTATCCAATGTTGGCTGAGAAAAATGTGGAAATATTTCTGATAAAAAGATGTTTGATATTAACAATGTGAGATTTCAGGGGTGCAGTAACAAATTGGAAGAAAACATGTGAGGGGCATTTTAAAATATACAATGGGATCCAAAAGTCTGAGACCAACTAACATCCTAAGTGTTTGGTTTTTAAAATGTAAGTTATAATGTACAAAAAATGATAAATATTGGGGAATAGGAATTGCTTTTTTTTTTTTTTTTTTTTTTTAAATAAATGTAGTTGTTGATATTGGACATTGTATTGTTTTATATTTATTGTATTTTATTTCCTGTCCATTTTTAAATTTAGATAACTTTAATTGAGTGTTAGTTGATGGCAAAGTTAATCTTTAAAAAAAAAACTTTAGCAAATGTTTAAAATTAATATCAGTTTTTTTTTGTGATGTCCAGTCTCACCTTTTAAAATGCATTTAAGTTCATTTTAGTGTTTTATTTATTTTTTTACAAAATACTTATACAAAAATTAATTCAATAATACAGAATTATTTATACAATAATTTATATGATAAACAAATATTCCTACAAATTTATACAAAGTTATTGGACTTTGTATTGTTTTATTATTATTATTATTATTATTATTATTAATTTATTTATTTATTTTATACAAAGTTATTGGACCATAACACAAAAACAGTACTGGGTAGTAACGGATAATAATCTGGATTATGTAATCAGATTCCACAAATTAAAAATTTGGGATTAGATGATGATATGTGTTAAAATGCTAAAATGTTTTATTTTGTTAAAATAATCTGAATACAGTTACATTTTTATTGATTACATCAGTGGTTCTCAAACCTCTCCTGGAGTACCCCCAGCCCTGCACATTTTGTATGTCTCCCTCATCTATCACACCTGATTCAACTCATCAGCTCATTAGTGGAGACTGCAAGACCTGAAGTGGGTGTATCAGATATAGGGAGACATACAAAATGTGCAGTGGTGGGGGTACTTCATGGACAGGTTTGAGAACCACTGGATTACATGATTGCTTAATATTCACAAAATGGCATTAAATTATTCATAATTCCTCAATTCCTTTCTTCCAAAGGTCTTCCAGCTCCTTCACAAACCTCAGTTTGGGAAATCCTGATGAAAATTAATATATAATGCACTTCATGTTGTTGATAACATAGAATGGAATATATTTGACTTTTCTTTGAATTTTTATGTCAATATGGTAAGATCCTCATGTTCAAATCAATGTGGTAATTGAGTTGAGTAGAAAGTAATCTAAAAGTAGCATGAATATATTACCTAAAATGTGTGATGTGATGGATTACAATTTTCATCACGTAATTTGTATTCAATAATTGACTACAATTTAAGGGTAATCTACCCAGCACTGCTAATATATTAATAACATATTAATATTATAACATATTAATATCTGCCTGTAACAAACAGTCCACTGAAGGCGAGTTGTGATGAACCCAACTGCAGCTTTTATTCAGAAGTAATCCAAAATACAAACAAAGACTTGACTTGAATAGACTTTACTTGAACAGACTTAACTTGGCATGAACAAAAACACAGACTCACCAACAGCAGGTGACACAGTTCAGAAAAACATGAGGATCAAGGTAATCACATGACAAAACTTGGACCATGACTAAAAATAAAAGACATGAAAACATGTACATGAAACAAAACCCAAAAACCCATGTTACACTGCCATGATATTAAAATCAGTGCATAAGACAAACATATCGAATACCAAATCAGTTTTTCACATACTTTTTATTATATAGTCACAATGAAAGCACTCTATATGCTTCTGTTCAAGTATATTGCAGAGCTCAAACCTTTTGATGTTGTCTGAGCTGCAGCAATTCCCACCATGTGTGAAGCGGTTTTCTGTAGCACGTGTGGAGCTGATTCTTAGTCAGTATCTGAGTGGGTGGACATCAGCCTACCTGCAGCCCAGGATGTTGGCCTCACGCTGAGGAGATCTGTAGATGCTGTGAACCGTTTGCCAGTCATCAGTGTTCAAGTTAGTGCATCATTATCCCTTCAAACAGCCCTGCTAATGCGAAGCAAAGTGGGGCTCTCCCACACCGCCTGTTATGGCACAACAGAGGTAAAGCTAGCGGTTTGCCAGACGCTGCTGGGAAGAGGATTCGGGGTCTCGCTGGCTCAGTGCGACACAGTGATCAGGATGAAAGACAAAGAAACACTTAGTCGCATAACCCATTAAATGAAAACCAGTGCAGAGAGCTGTGCCTTTGAGATAGAGAGAGAGCGAGAGATTGCTAGAGTTGTGGAGTGAGGCTGGAAAGAGATTTATTTATTATCAGACTTTTCTGAACAAGTTAGTGTATTGCAAAATTAGTCATTCAAATTAGAAATGGAGTTCTGAATAGCAGTAAGTTTAGTTTGTCATAAAGTTCAAATTGAAATCTTTCACCCTCATGTCTTGCGGATTCCTATTGAAATGAGTGAACCTTTAGTTGACCATAAAGTGTGAAAATAAACCAAATATTTAAACATTTTATATGTTAATTTATTGGTCAGTCGCAAAACTGACCAATTATTAACCAGTTATTAATATATTGTTATTCCCCATATTGACCGTCAGTTACAGCAGCCCACTCATCCCGATATTTTAGCTGAAGCTGGCACTTCTTTCATGTCTCTCGTATCGCGCTTCAGTCATTTTCTTGTCAAGACAATTGCCTAGTATGCTATAATGAATTGTAAGATATTATACTAGTAAGATTTTAAAGCAGTTTTGAAAGGTAAGGTAGGCTTTAAAATCAATATCACATGTCCGTGTCCCTGTCCCTGTAATTCATCAGTTCCTTTCTAAAAAGCCTATTGCTTATAAATGTTTGGAAAGTCTTTCAGTTTTGTTGAATTGCACAAACTCACTGGCCACTAGTCAGGCAGCTATAATTAGAAATATTGAGAGGCCACACAGCATTAAAAAAATAATAATAATAAAATAAAATAATCTTTTTTTAGTGTTTTTATTTTGACTTTTTAAAAATATTTATTTATTAGATTTTTATCCATTTACAAACCCCTTGCAGCTCCTTCACAAACCCCAGTTTGGGAAACCCTGACATAATGTAATATTTAATGCAATTCATAGCAAATAATGGAATAAAATTGACATTTCTTTGAATTTTTATATCAATATGGTAAGACCATCATATTCAAATCAATGTGATAAATGATTTGAAAGTAATCTAAAAGTAATTAAAAAATAATCAGATTATATTATCTAAAATGTGTAATGTGACGGATTACAATTTTCATCATGTAATTTGTATTCAATAATCTAACCAGGACAATTGTTTTGTACGCTATAATGAATTGTAAGATATTAAACCGGTTAAAATTTTAAAACAGTTTAGAAAGAAAACGTACGACTTGAAATCAATACGACGTCCCCGTAATTTATTTATGTATGTGTGTAGTAAATGGTATGCCTCTACATTCTCGTGTTCATGTTGTTTGAGGAAACAGCTCAAAGCTGATTGCTAGGAACTGTTTTTCTTCACGGTAGCTGTGGGTTTAGTTACTTATTTTTATTTTACCTCAAATCTTTGTGTACCTTTTTGTCCAATTATTTACTTATGTGGCCATGTAGCTGTGTAATTTTCAGATGATTTACTGGAAATAACAAACCATCCGAGTAGTTTTGGGATATTTATTTTAACATACTTCAAACTGGGTAAACACTAATTGTAAATTCGAATACTACTGTATTTAGAATGGAAAGTAGCTTATGTTATATGGGACGCAATTTTATGTCATTGCTACACTGTAAAAAAAAGTTGACCTAACTCAAAAAAAATAAGGCAACCAATCACAATCAACTATTTAAGTTAACTCAACTAGCAACCGACAGCTTAAAAACTTTTGTTCATCTAATGAATAAAAGTCAGAGTACTGAGTGTTAAAAGCTCAGTTAGTTAAAAGTGGTTAGAGCAACCAAAGATGTTCTTTTTAACAATCCTCTTTCTTTTAGATTTGTTTATTTTCAAAGCCTTCTACATAATATGGGTAGTGTTTGCCACTTAAAACTAAAAGCAAACATTTATGCTAATAGACAAATGTTTTAAACAAGTTACAATGAGATACATATACAGGCCTACAGTACCTCAGCACACGATTCTCAACCATAGTGAGGATCAACAAATTTTAAATCTGTAAAAATATGAACTCTGATCCACTTGACAGGTAACTGACAGTGACAACAGCAGCAGAAACATAAATTAAGCCATGTAAAATTGAAAACGATAATATTTTAATAATAATTAACATAAAATGTTTTCAAGCTGCAATACTGGGAACTTGTGCAATGTTGTTCAATGTAAAATTGTTACCTACTGACATGTTTTAGACTATTTTTGTTCAGTTCGCACAAAAAATTACACTGACTTCTCCTACTAAAAATTCTTTGTTCAGGCTACTTTTTTACATTGGTTAGCTGAACTTTTCGAAAGTTGGATATTTTACAGTTTTGAACACCAGCAGTCGTTTACCGCCACCTACTGTTCAGTAGTTTTGGGGTTTTACGACAAAAAAACGAAAAGGAGCTTTATATTGTTGGTCTCTATATTGTTCTTTAAGCCTTGTCCAACTTTTTTTCTGAACTTAGTGAACTGTTAACCCTTGCATGCTCAGTGTCATTTCCCATTCTTCTGCTTGGTGACTTCAATATTCATGTTGATACTGTTTGCTCTAACACTAACCAATTACTGTCTGTTTTTGAATGTTTTAATCGACTCAAAGTATGTTCATTTTCCTACCCATACTCATGGTCATATCCTTTGATCTGATTTGTACATCAAGGGTGGATATCACTTCCATCTCTTCTTCTGACACTGGTATCTCAGACCACAAACTTTTGATTTGGGCTATAATCATGCCTATGCATACAAAATGCCCTAAGACTGTTATTTCATACCGCAATCTGAAAGCTATTGATACTGCATCATTCTGTACTTCTATTGTTTCTTCAAACCTCTCTTGATGTTATTGATATTTTCCATCCGTGATATTATCTAATTATCACTCCATAATCTCAGAAATCTTACAGCAGCATGCTCCTACTAAGACCAGAATGTCCTTTCCACCCACTCTTCTCCTCCTTGGTATACCCCTGAGCTGTATTCTTAAGGCTACTGGTAGACGGCTTGGAGCGTTCTTACAGAAAAACCGGCCTTACTGTACATTATCTGGCTTTTCTTGATCATCTCAAATCATATAAATCTGCTCTCATTTTAGCCTGCTCTAGTTATGTCTCTGCCACAATTAATAAATCAAGTAACAGGCCGAAAGCATTATTTAATACAATAAATAAGCTTACTAACCCCCCAACTCAGGATGCCCTAGCTTCCAATGAGCTTTGCTGTTCATTCCTGGATTATTTGCTTGGAAAAGCACAGTTGCTGTCCACCAATGTTTCCTTACTGATACTGAGCTCAGCTATCCATTAAATCCATCTAGTCAGTCTCTGTCCTGTTTTTCTTTAACAACCCCATACTCTGTCTCTAAGCTAATCTTGAAATCCAGCTCTTCATCCTGTCACCTTGATCCTGCTCCTACTTCTCTCCTGAAACTTTGCCATTCTGCCATCTCTGCACCCATCTCTCACCTCATCAATGCATCACTTACCTCTGCTTCATTTCCTCTACCACTCAAAACTGCTGCAGTTACCCTGTTCTCAAGAAGCCCAACCTTGACCCCTCGATTCTATCTAATTACCGCCCCATTTCTAATTTACCCTTGTAGCTAAATTACTGAAAGCACTGTTGCTGCCCAACTCCAGTCTTTTCTAGTTGAAAATAATCTCTTTGACTTTTCAATCTGGTTTTCGCCCACCCATAGTACTGAAACTGCACTTGTAAAGGTACTGAATGATTTACTACTCTCTGGTGACTCTGGTTCTCTCTCTATACTTCTGTTACTCGACCAGTTCTGCCTTCGACACTGCTTTCCATGAATTACTTATTTCTCGCCTCTCTCTGATCTGGGTATTTCTGGTACTGTTTCCTTTCCTGGTTTTCTTCCTATCTCTCTGACAGACAATTCTACATCTCTGTTAAGGATTCTCGATCGCCCGCTGTCCCCTTGAAGCGAGGTGTTCCCTAGGGTCCGTTTCTTGGTCCATTATTATTCACAATTTACATAATACCACTTGGTCAGATTTACAACGTCATGGTCTTAATTATCATTTTTACGCTGATGACATTCAACTTTACTCTATCTGTACACCTGCACTACCTGCCCAAATTGATAAAATCTCTGCTTGTGTGAAAGACATTAAGGATTGGCTTAACTTAAATTTTCTGAAACTTAACACAAACAAAACTGAGATCATTTTTATTGGAACTCCCACACTTACCAGCAGCGTTTCTACCACTCTTCACCTGTGAATTGCAGGCTCTCTCATCAAATCTTCCAGTACTGTTAAAAATTTAGGTGTAATCTTTGACTCCGCACTCTCCTTTCAGTCTCATATTAACTTCATCACTAAATCTGCATTCTTTCATTTACGTCGCATTGCCCAACTCCGTCCTTTCCTCAGTACCAAAGACGCTGAAACGGTTATCCATGCATTTGTTTCATCACGCCTTGATTACTGTAATGCCCTCTTCATTGGTTTACCTGCCAGCTCCATCTCTAGATTACAATACATTCAAAACTCTGCTGCTAGAATACTCACTCATACCAAACGTTCTGCTCACATCACCCCAATTTTGCATGATCTCCACTGGCTCCCAGTTCCCTACCGTATTAAATTCAAAATTCTCCTGCTCACTTTTAAATCCTTGCATGGCTTAGCTCCCCCTTATCTTTGTAATTTGATTGTCCCCTACACCCCGACTCGTTCACTACGTTCCTCTGACTCTGGCCTTCTCGTTGTCCCTCGGCACCGCCTCTTCAATGGGGCAGATCATTCAGTGTTATTGCAATTCCAAACTCTGGAATTCTTCTTCCTGGCCACTATGCTGTATTAACAATATCTCAGAATTTAAATCACTACTCAAAACTCATTTGTTTTCTGAATGCTATACCTCTGATTACTGATACCATGCTTTGTCTACTGAACTTGTTCTTTTCGCGGATTTGTCGCTTCAGTCTGCTCTGCTTTGTATTTGTATTTTTGTTATGCTTGACTCTTTGTCTGCATGTTGCCATGTCTATATAATGCTCCTTTACTGTTTCTTTACTTATTGTTATTCATCTATGCTTACTTGAATTATCTCTTCTTTGTTAAATGTACATTGTGAAGTGTCCTTGAGCACTGGAAAGGCGCTATATAAATAAAACTTATTATTATTATTATTATTTATTTAACAACCCATGTCTTTTCAAAAAGTGTATAGGGTCGCTAGCAACATAAGGTATGTAATATAGTAAAGGATTATGTAAGTATATTTTTCTTTTGCGACAATAATTAAATATCTGATGACTCAATCAGTGCAATTCACCTTGATTCCTCAAGGTGGCACTGTTTGATACACAATGATGTGACGTGATGACTTGATGTGACGTTTAAAACAACAGAATATCATCAGCAAAAATTGAGCTGGCTTGAATGGCTTTACTGCAGACAGAGCAATGAAATATAAATGTCACACTGTCATTTGATGGTGGATGTGGAGAATAAGCTGTCAGCGTTCAAGTGATTTTGAAGAAGTTGAAAATGATAGTTTTGAGAATATGGTTGAGATGAATATGAGCAAGATGTTGAATGTAGGCTACTGGGAAAAAGCACTCTGATGATGACAGTGATGCTACAATCATCTGCTCAAATTGAACCCTTCTAAGATTCAAAAGGTAACAAAATATGCTTTACAGTATTTTGTTCTTTTGTAATTGTTATTAAAATATCAGGAGAGTTTTACGCTAGAGATCCATCCGTGTTTGGTATAGCCTAGGTCCCAGTCGCTAAAGACCTGAAAATGTAATAGTGATTGGCTAAACATTAATGCATTTAAGGGTTAAGAGCTTCTTAAAAAAAACATCTAAAAATTCTACATTTGTTGATCAACTGACTGCCACCAGCTGCTTCAGATGCCTTTTCTTTTTCAGCTGCCCCAAATTGCATGCACAGACTTGTGGGATAATTTTAAGTAATTTTGTTGACAAGATTAACACTGATGAACACATTTGCTATTAGAGATCTGCCAAGCTAAAAGCATTCATCAACTATTTTTTAGTATTATTTATTATGTATCTGATCCATACAATGGCTCTTATTTACCACCTGGCTTAATTTGGCCACGTAACACAATGACATTCTTACATTACGTGTGAGTTAGGTGTTCAAATTCTTTTTTCAGCCACTGGTGTATCCTAAAAATGTGCATTAAACAAGCACACATATTAACACTGAGAAATACTGGCACGAATCCTGGAAAGATCATTTCTCATTAAATTATGATACGGTTTAGGAAGGCAGGAGCCTAGCTGACTTCATCCTGGATCCAGCCCACATGGGTTTAAAATAACTGTCAGTGAATAAAGAGTAAAGAATAATGTTGTTATTTTCAAGCCACTCCAGTGTTACGGTCATAATGAATCATCAGCTGTATGTCATTCAAAAGTGTTAGTATGAAAAGATGATAATAATTCAAAGAAAACTAGGAAATCTTTTTGCTTAGTGTTTTTAATTTGTCACGAACAGATGCCAACTATGTAGAGTAATGAACTGTGAGAAATAATTCAATCAGCAGCCACTCAAATTAGCACCCGACAGCTCAGCTGCGGCTGTCGCTCATCTCTAACATTGGATCATAAGAAAACCAGGACTGCTTTATAAAGAAAACTTGGTCAGTCTTTCCTTTTTTTCTTCACCTTGAGAAAACATTTTCCTCTATCACTGAATGCACAACTTGATTGAGAACTCAGGGTTTTATTGTATGTGCTGAACTGCGTATTGTAAAATGCAGCATGGGCGAAACCATGGTCGCCTTGAAAAGTTCTATAGGTGGTCTAAAGCATTATTCTACTACGGTTTTCAAACTTTTGAAACAAGAGATCATGTGTAAAAATAAACTTATACTGTGTGAGGAATATATTCATATTTTTATTGTTAATGTATGTTATAAAGACAACATTTTGTTTAGTTATTTTGTTTAGGCTTCAAAGGAAAGAATTTGGGTTTCAAATATGAATGTATTATTATAGACATGAATATATTACAATATATTTTAATATACTAATATAGCATATTTGCATATGTTAAGTGTATTAATAATTTATGATTTATATATTAATATTATAGATTATTTTATGATATTATGAATTATGTATATGAATTATTTAATTTTTTATTATATCAACAATTTTAATGAATTAATTTTGATTATTAATATTATGAAAATATTTTAATGTATTATTGTTGACATATATTTATATTTTTAGGATTAATATGTTAATATAATGAATACAATGTGTTGTTTCCAAAATAAATAAATGGCTTTATAGCACATAATTAAAATAATATCTGGAAATTATTTACTTTGTACTTGGGTAACTTTTGTTCTATAAGTGAACCCCCCCACCCACTGTTTAAATCTTTTTTAGATGTATACACCTAAAGCTACCCCCCCCCCCCAACCCCCCTCCGCCAGCCCCCACCCCCCACCCCCCCCACCAGTTTGATTAAAATGTATTTGTGTAAATAAATAATAGTTTGTGCACTAAATATAGTTCCAAAGTAGTTTTACAGAGAATATTACAAACTCTAGTGAGGAGCTAAAAACAACAGATGCAACAAAAATAGAATTTTTTTTTTTCCACATGTTGCAATACTCAGAAATAAATATAAAAATCTTTACCATCTTGAAAGCAGAATTAAACTGTATATATTAACTCTGTAAATGATTTATTATTATGTAAATGTTAAGGATATTTAAAATTAAATATGTTTGAAAAACCCCTGTGTTAAAACATTGACAAACCGAACCCTAACCTACAATATGCCCACATTATAAATGTTCCTCTCTTTTGTTGCTTTAAAAACGGCATCCATATTATTAGGAACAATGTCTATAGTAAATGCACTATTATGGCAAATAATGAAGGCATTTTGGTGAATAGTGTGTAATTTTCATTTCCAGCTAGAGGCATAATGGCCATGTGCTCCAGAAAAATAGCAAAGGCAGTATAGTTTACACATGATTATTCCTATAGACCAACCTGAGACTTTTTAAAAATACAGTCATGCAAGTTTAATGGGATTTTGCATTATTTTTCAACAATGAACAGTATCTACTTTGCACTTTGTGTCCCAGAACTCCATATGAGTGTTAACAAACACAAGATCTTGTGATTGAATTTGCCATCCTGATGCTCATGAAAGCACTTCTGAATATATGTATAGGCCCAAGTCTAGAGCTCTTAAACTGATTTGTTCGCTTGCTGATTCCAGCGAGAACAACTGTAGAAATGAATAAATGTCCTGAACCCAGAAAGATGGAATTCCATCCATACATTTCTCAAAGGGCTGGGATGAATATTCAATACTTGACTCAGAGGTCAGCCTATGGAGTGCTGTTCTACATACAAAAATTCATTGATCCAACAATCTCAGTGATCTAATATTTAGTACGATTCTCTGTTCAATGCAGTGAGGATTGTATCATGAATGTAAATGTTCTGCGTTGAGCTGTGTAACTTGTGGTTTTGCCGTAATGAGCGACATAAACATAAACGTTACCTTCTCAATGGGAACCCAGTTAATGTACTGTTTAAGGACCAATATCTTAGAAAATTGAAGATGGGCTCTTTTTAGTGAGCAAATAAGCAACACTATAACATCCTAGCAGCCACTCCACACCATATTACTTGTCCATGTGTTGTCCTTCAGACCTTGCAAATCATATTTCTGAAGTGCTTGTGGTGCTTTTTTCATAAAATGACAATTTAAAAACCATCTATCCATAAGCTCTTGCGCAATCCTTTTGCCTATTATGGTAATGATCTGAAATCTGTAGTGAATCCTGTGGGTGTAAACTAAAACATTCACAGCCGCTGCCTTCTGGCGGTTTCATCATCATGTCAATAGTGTGTGCTCTGTGTGTGCTCGATCTTCTTCTCATAAGACATCCCCATTACACACTGAAATGATTAATATCTGGGGCTGTTTCTAATAAAGGTGGGTTGTAAGTTTGGGTTGCAAATTGAGACATATTTGTGCTCTTCAGTGGCAATTCTAGCACTGTAGGCACTTATAGAGGGACAACTATTAGCGATGGGTGATTAGGATTTTATTTTTATTTTTGTTCTTTATAATTAAAATCAATTAAAATCAATCAGTCAGAATATGGTCAATGCAAATAATTCTTAAGGCCCGTTCACACCAAGGACGATAACGATAAAGATATAGTTCTAAAATTCTCAACATTAAAGAATAGCAGAGTCTATGATTTATTATTATTATTTTTAAATAATACTATTTTTTAAAATATTTTTATTATTTTGAAAAATACTAAAAATCTTTTATAATAATTTTATCAGCCAATCAGATTCGAAGACCAAAAAGAACTGTTGTGCATATATACAGTGTCCTCCACTAATATTGGCACCCTCGCTAAATATGAGCAAAGGCGGCTGTGAAAATAAATCTGCATTGTTTATCCTTTTGATCTTTCACTCAAAAAATTCACAAAATTCTAACCTATCATTGAAGTAAAACAACTGAAAGTGGGGAGAAAAATCTCATAATGAAATAAATGTTTTTCTCCAATGAATGTTGGCCACAATTATTGGCACCCCTAGAAATTCTTATGAGTAAAATATCTCTAAAGTATATTCCCATTCATATTTAAAAAATTTTTAGCCCACCAGTGTGACTAGGAGCATGAAATTGTCTATTGGCTCATATTTACCAATATTAGTGGAGGGCACTATATATGAGCATTGTCACACTCGTAGCCGTGGGATATCAGATATGGCTGTATATTGGCACGGCTGTGCTTCGGCCGTAGGCATGAGGCCACAGGCCGAGTGCCGTAGGTAATCACAGCAACAAGAACTTTTCTTGCAGTTCTTCTTGTTACCTGGATGAACCACTGCTGTTTTTTGGGGGGAGGGGGGGGGGGGGGGGGGTTGGGGGGGTCATTGTTGTTCATGAGACCCTTGTTTGTCCTGAACTATTAAACTGCCCACTGTTCTTCAGAAAAATCCTTCAGGGCTCACAAATTCTTGGTGTTCCAGGATCTTTTACATATTTGAACGCTTTTCTAACAATGACTGTATGATTTTGAGATCTGTCTTTTCACAATAAGGACTGAGGGACTCAACTGTGGGACTCATAAGCAGCTATTACAAAAGGTTCAAATGGTCACTGATGCTCCAGAAGGTAAAATATGGTAAAATACTTAACATTTTGCAGATATTATAAAGTGTGTGTAAAAAATAGCATTTTATAATTATCTATCTATCTATCTATCTATCTATCTATCTGTCTGTCTGTCTGTCTGTCTATCATTTTAATAATAGCATTCCTCAATTGGACTCACTGTGTTTCGGATGAAGGAAGAAGTTTAAAATATCCATTACCCGAGGGTTATGAGGCACAGCCAACAAAATAATGCTCTATTTATTATTTATTTATTATACTTAGACATTACAAAAGAAGAATGTCAAGATGAACTCGCTTTACATTCTCCAGGAAAATTCTAATCCAATGTGATATTAAAACTAAAAGCATAAGACAATTAAAAGAATGAAGCAATTTGGCCATAAAACACTAATGAAATTTACTTACTGAATTAATTAGTGCACACAAAACATTTATTATTATTTTAGCAGATGCTTTAATCCAAAGTGACTTCTAAAAATATCAAAAGTAAATATAAAAATAACAAATAATGTTTAAAAAATGCTCCTTGTACAGTACAGTTGCACAAATTGTCAAATAGATAATCTTTTTTTCTACAAAGACAAATTCTTGATTCATTGCTCTTTTGTATGTAAACCTAGTTTCTGTGGGTTGTAATGTGAGCAATTCATTATCGTAAACAATAGAATGTGGCTTTTTTACCCATTGGGATACAGTAACAAATGAAGCAAACCCATAAATGTTTGTTTTTTTTGTATTCAGCAATACTTATAAATTATAAATGATCCAAGTGCAACAAACACTAATAGCATGTGCTGAATGTTCACTGCATGCCTATAATGTATTTCTAGGGACACTCAATGGACTTCCATTCACCTGTGAGTGCACTGGGGGCAAAAACCATCGTGTAACAGCAGTTATGCTGTTTATTAGACATTATTTTTGGACTTGCTGCCTGTGAATGTGAGCAGCACTGTATATGGAAATATCAAATGGCCTGTCGCGGGCCTCTGCAAAGTGGCTCTCAAACGAAGAGGTCGGGATCTCTGAGAAAGAAGCCTCTAGGGGTGTCTCTGATGGCAAACAGTGTCTGTTCCATAGTCATTAAAGTAAAAGAGAGCTGCTACGGGTAATGTTAAGCACAGAACAGGGCCCAAAGGAGAATAGTCTCACATTCTGGTTTGCTGAACGCTGTCAGGACACCCTCTGATAACCCCCAGTATGTTATCCATAAACAGTGTTTATCTAAGTGTCAGCAAGGCAAGGAATCAAGATGGAGGCATCATTTTCCCTGTCATCCATTATCTGGCTGCCAGGCATTGTCAAAAGCTGAGAAATCAATTAGTATGGAGTATCTTGACAGCAGACTCCACCGGCCCTCATGATTGCCCTGCTGATAGGAGGAGACAAAGTGTAAGTAATGAAGATGGCCACCCACGACCTTTCCGTGTCTGAGAATATCTCTGTTTGCACTCCACCAGAGATCCTGGATCCTGGATCATGGACTGGCTTTAGAATAGAAATCTAACCAACTACATTAACCATGTTTATTTAAATGCTACTGTTTGTTGCTGTTTTTCAACAAAAGTTATATAATTCTGTGTAGTTTTAATATTTTATTTAGTGTAAATGTATTGGTTTAATGTTTAATTTTATTTAATAAAGTACAGACAGTATAATGTAAAACAAAATGGATGAATTTTATCAATTAATAACTTATATAATTTAATATACATTTAATAATCTGTGTTTGAGAATACAGCACATTCCTACGGAAGAGGATTAGGGCCAAGCAATAATAAAAAATAAATAAATAAAATCTCGAGATTAAAGTCATTATAATGCAAGATTAAACTTCTCAGTATTTTCTCAATATTTTGTTTTGACTTTTTTTCTTAAAATTTCATGTTTTTTTCAAAACACAACGATTTTTCCCCCTCATAATTTAACGAGTTTATTCTAAACATTTTATTTCGACTTTTTTCTCCAAATGTGACAAGTTTTTTCTCGAAATTTAATGAGTTTATTTTCAATATTTTATTTAGATATTTTTCTTGCAGGCAGGCCAGTTCAGCACCCGGACTCTTCTACTACGAAGCCATGCTGTTGTAATACCTGCAGTATGTGGTTTTGCATTGTCCTGCTGAAATATACAAGGCCTTCCCTGAAATAGATGTCATCTGGAGAGGAGCATATGTTGTTCTAAAACCTCTATATACCTTTCAGCATTCATAGTGCCTTCCTAAACATGCAAGCTGCCCATACCATATGCACTTATTCACCCCATACCATCAGAGATTCTGGCTTTTGAACTGAACGCTGATAACATGCTGGACGGTCTCCCTCCTCTTTAGCCCGGAGGACACGGCGCCCGTGATTTCCAAAAAGAATGTCAAATTTGGACTCATCTGACCATAGAACACTTTTCCACTTTTAAATGAGCCTTGGCCCACAAGACACGATGGCGCTTCTGGACCATGTTCACATATGGCTTCTTTTTTGCATGATAGAGCTTTAGTTGGCATCTGCAGGTGGCACGGCAGATTGTGTTTACCAACAGTGGTTTCTGGACGTATTCCTGGGCCTATTTAGTAATGTCAATGACAGAATCATGCCGATGAGTGATGCAGTGTCGTCTGAGGGCCCGAAGACACGGGCATCCAACAAAGGTCATCGGCCTTGTCCCTTACGCACAGAGATTTCTCCAGTTTCTCTGAATCTTTTGATGTTATGCACTGTAGATGATGAGATTTGAACGCCTTTGCAACTTGACATTGAGGAACATTGTTTTTAAAGTATTCCACAATCTTTTTACTCACTCTTTCACAGATTGGAGAGCCTCTGCCCATCTTTACTTCTGAGAGACTCTGCCTCTCTAAGACATCCCTTTTAAAGCTAATCATGTTTACAGACCTGATGTCAATTAACTTAATTTGTTGCTAGATGTTCTCCCAGCTGAATCTTTTCAAAATTTCTTGCTTTTTCAGCCCTTTGTTGCCCCCGTGCCAACTTTTCTGAGACCTGTAGCAGGCATCAAATTTGAAATGAGCTCATTTAGTGGATAAAAGTGTAAAATTTCTCCGTTTAAACATTTATGTTCTATTGTGAATAAAATATTGGCTCATGTGATTTGAAAGTCTTTTAGCTTTCATTTTATTCAAATTTAAAAAACGTCCCAACATTTCTAGAATTTGGGTTGTAGTTTAACTAGCTTGTAAAGTGCATTGCCCAGCAAACTATTTTATTTCTATAATATTATATAACAGAATATCCATCAAGAAAAAAAATGTAGGGTGGGACTTCTTTTTATCCATTGTAATAAACTGAATCTTAAATAGTGGATGTTAAATAGTGGCTGTTACTACTGAAGACAGTTGAATGGGAGGACTGACATTTCGATAAAAGAGAGACAAAGACAAAAGACAAAACATTTCTTTTTTTTGAAACAACATACTCTGATGAATTATGCACAATAAGACCACAAACGTGCATTAAGGAGGTTAACAGAGTCATTTAGATGTCATGTTGACAATCAGAAAGGCTGCTTGAATCTCACAGGGATGCGTGGAGGTAGTGTTCAGAAACACGTGAAGAGCGGCTCCTTAGAATTAATGTCTTTATTACACATGCCGCCTGCTAAGATCCATATCTATAATTAAGTCCTTTTGCCAGATGAAGGGTTGAGCCCCAGTGCTGTTACTCTTTGTGCACCTGCCGTGACTTTAGAGATGGTACACGGCTCTGAAGTCACGTGTGTGTACAGTAGATCACTGCGGCCAGTCCCTGGGGAATTTATGTAATAGCTGAGAGTGCAGACATCGTGTGTTTGAGAATACAGCACACAATCTCAAGCACACAATCTCAGCATGATGTGCTTTTTTAAATTCCTCCTCCAGCCTTTTAATAAGCTCAAATGCCTTTTAATAAGCTCAAATTCAAGGACAAGCTCTATATAACTTTATATTGTAGGCACCAAACAAAAACAGCCAGTACGGTTTTTTTTGTGTTTTCAATTCATCACACTGATTTTATTATATAACATTCCTCTGTTTTTGATTGTGATAAATTTGTGTAATTTGTTGTGTGCAAATAGTGTCAGAGCAAGAACTGAGAGGCTTTAAAAAATAAAAAATAAAAAAAAAAACCACGCTTACCTTTTCCTATAGTTGAGTTATACATGTGTTATATGTGAAGCTACATATATGTGGATGACCCTGAATTTGTCTCAACCTCTTCTGAATACTGTGAAATTTACAATAAATATAAGAACAGCAATTTGACAATTACATTTACATTTACATTTAGTTATTTAGCAGACGCTTTTATCCAAAGCGACTTACAAAAGAGGACAATAGAAGCAATCAAAATCAACAAAA
>JAFVLL020031622.1:0-11484 GCA_021397915.2 Tor tambroides
AGTGATTCCTAGGATTTGCCAACTTCTATAGACATTTCATCCACCTGTTCAGTCGGCTCACAGCACCTCTCACCTCCATGCTGCGTGGCAAGCCCAAGTCTCTGTCCTGGAGCCCCGATGCCCACGAAGCCTTCCAGCATCTCAAAGAACCCTTCAGCACGGCCCCCATCCTTCGTCACCCGGATCCTCAAGTCCCCTTTGTAGTCGAGGTAGATGCCTCAACCACCGGCGTCGGGGCCGTGCTGTCTCAGTACCACGGTGAGCCTCCCCACCTCATCCTTGCTCCTATTTCTCCCGGAAACTGACCCCTGCAGAGCAAAGCTATGACATCGGGAATCGAGAACTGCTGGCCATCAAGTTAGCTCTGGAGGAGTGGCGTCATTGGCTGGAGGGAGCTTCATCTCCATTCACGGTCATAACTGACCACAAGAATCTTCAGTACCTCAGAGATGCAAAACGCCTCAACCCCCGTCAAGCCCGCTGGCCCCTTTTCACACGTTTCGAGTTTTCCATCACCTACCGTCCCGGAAACCAGAACCCCAAGGCAGATGCACTCTCGCGGTTTCACGCTCCCGATCAGCCCTCAGAACCTGAACCCATTCTCCCTCCAGGCCTCATTGTCAGCCCCATCCAATGGGAACTCACCAAGCACATTCGTGACGCCACCCGCACTGAGCCATCTCTGCAGGGAGGCCCAGAAGGGAGGACGTACGTACCATCCTCCCAGCGATTAACCCTTCTGGGGTCAGTTCATGGAGTACGGGCTCTGGACACCCAGGCAGCCAGCGAATCCTCTCACTCCTTCAAGCTCGGTACTGGTGGCCCAGTATGGCCGAGGATGTCATCAGGTATGTCCGCAGCTGCTCAGTCTGTGCCATGTCAAAGACCCCCCGCCATCTTCCGGCTGGCAAGCTGGTTTCCCTGCCTGTTCCCCAAAGGCCCTGGTCACACATCGGGGTTGACTTCGTCACAGATCTCCCAAACTCTGAAAGTCACGTGCGTGCTCGTGGTCGTGGACCGTTTCTCCAAGGCCTGCAAATTGATCCCCCTGAAAGGCCTACCCACGGCACTCGAGACGGCCGAAAGTCTCTTCCTCCATGTGTTCCGAAATTACGGTCTACCCGAGGACATAGTCTCTGACCGGGGTCCCCAGTTCATCTCACATGTATGGAAGGCATTCTTTCAGCTCCTCAGGGTAACAGTCAGCTTGTCTTCCAGATACCATCCCCAGACAAACGGCCAGACTGAGCGTAAGATCCAAGAGCTCGGATGTTACCCTCAGTCATACTGCTCTAACGACCAGCACAGCTGGAGCCGCTTTCTCCCCTGGGCCGAGTATGCCCAGAACTCCCTCCGACAATCCACCACCGGCCTTGCACCGTTCCAATGCATACTCGGTTACCAGCCCCCGCTCTTCCCCTGGACGGAGGAGCCTTCGGAGGTTCCAGCTGTGGACTACTGGTTCCGAGTATGGGGGTATGGGTATGGGACTCAGCGCACATCCACCTCCAGCGGGCAGTGCAGAGGCATAAATTCTTCGCAGACGTCCTTCAGTCAGACCCCCCTCTATTCCAGCCAGGCAATCGGGTCTGGCTGTCGACCCAGGACCTCCGCCTCCGCCTGCCCTGCAAAAAGCTGAGTCCCCGCTACATAGGTCCCTTTCCAATACAGAGGCAAGTTAACGAAGTCACGTACCAGCTTCAACTCCCATCAAGGTACAGAATCCATCCCACTTTTCCATGTCTCACTCCTGAAACCTTTTTTCCCCTTCCACCTCAGGTCGCACCGAACCGGACGCACCTCCTCCCCTAGAGTTCTTGGAAGAGGCCGCAGTCTTTCAGGTCTGGGACATTCTGGACTCACGGCGACGGGGCGCCCAGCTCGAGTACCTGGTGGACTGGGAGGGATACGGACCGGTGGAAAGATCCTGGGTGACCCGGGACGATATCCTAGACCCCTTACTCCTGGAGGAGTTTCATTGCAACTGCCCCAATCGTCCCACACCCAGAGGACATGGCCGTCCCCGTCGTCATGTTAGGGTATCAGGAGCCGCCCCTGGGGGAGGGGGTAATGTCAGAGTCTCAATCACCACAGTCACCAGCACCCACGTTCACTAGATCACAATCACCTGCCTTCTGATTCCCCGCGCCTGCTGCACCTCATCAAGCCCGTCTATATCTGTTCACTCTCAACACTCCCTCCTCATCCAGTCTACTGTTCACATACCTGAACCAAGCCAGACCCCTTTGTACTTGCCTGTGTTTCCTTACCTCAGACATTCCCATTTCTCCACCGCTCAAACCACCCCCCGGATTCCTACAAGATATCACAGTCAGTCACTGCAAGCTAAACCATCAGGACTTTGTCACGTTGTGCTTCACTCACCTCTCGTTTCCTCCTGGTTACTCCTCAGTATCTAATAAATACCCTTGTTTGACCACTTACCTCTGTGTCTCCTAGCCTGTGTTGTGACATTTATGGTATTTAGTCTGTTAACCCATTCACTTGGTATAAATAGAAAGCACAAACTGCTTATATCAAAAACGTCTCTAATTTGGCCTATATTTCATAACTTCCTTACATTACATTACATTACATTGGCCTATATGTCTACATTAATAATATAAGAAGATTCTGTATAAATATAATTTCTGCCACAATACCACAGTTACTCTTACTACAGTAAATCAAAATGTTGGTGATTTGTGGATTGAAAAGTATTCTTACTGCATTGTTGTCGCAGAATGTTTCTCCTGTTTTCTGCGTTAGTGTTGTTGAGAATGTAAGCACTGTTTCATGTGACATCTGTGGTTATGGAAACCTCTGCTCCAAACTCAAACGCAGAGCTAAAAACGGTCCGTGCAGCGCGGTTCAAACGAGTCGTGCTTTTCGGATCCGCTTTTGACGCATTTAGGAATTTGCGTGCGCTAAAGAAATGAGAGCGCATATGAGTTATTAAATTGTTATCACTCGCATTTTAGTGCTTTAGTGCTTCCATCTTGTGTTGACACTGTGAAACTGCATAGGCCTATTTTGTAAATTATGCTTGGTGGGTCATACATAATCTATACTATTTAAGACAGCTGCGGGCTGCATTTGGCCCACGGGCCGCAGTTTGGACACCCCTGCTCTAGATGATGTTTTCAATGTTTTCCTACTCACATTAGAAACACTGTCTGTTGGTTGTATTTGATTCTCCACATCATCATTGTCTCTCTCAAGGTTCTGATATTCACTTGAAAGATGCATATTATGAAATGATGAAACTGCTTCATCAGAAGACGGAATGTTAGAAGCACAACTCAACTGAGGTTCAACAAGGTCATCCATTGCTCTTAGATGAGGAGTAACAGAGAATGGAGAGCAAAGATTTACATGGCTTTGAGAAGAAATTGCATCTGTTGTTTGAACCGTTTGCCTCAGATTCTTAGTCTCATTCAACCATCGTTCAACATCTTCCACAAACCCATCTTTGTGCCTGCACACCGAATAAAACCATTCATTCTGTTTATCTTGTTCAGCTGGAGGAAGAAAAGGAAGTACCTTTTTGTGCAACACAGAAGCATCTTCTTTCAAACATTTCAAGGATCCCAACATTGAACACAGTTCTTGAGCATTGCCATTACATTTCATGAGATCTTTCATTGATGACATCATGTGCCCGTAGCAAACTTGCACTTTATTCCACAACCATAATCCATCCAAAGAAGCAGTACACAAACACGGCAACTCGTGAACTGCATCTTCACGTTCAATACACAGCAATGCTGCAGCCAAACATAGCAAACCGCTAACATACCTCCTCTGCCGACGGGACACAGAATCCGTTGTTTGGTTTCAGTGTGCACGTCGGCGCTTCATATGCGGTGTACGGAGCAATCCTTTCCAATGATCCACAATAGCCGGTTTCTGTTGACTAATTGTAGCGGCGACCAATATAGGCTAAGAGGCTGAGTAGTTGAATGAATCAGTGACCTGTTTCGATACAGTAACAGGAGGTTTATTTATAACGATGAAAGTAACAAAACATAAAGGATGACCGTAAAGTATAAAACGGAAAATAAACAAAAATGAAATTAGACAAAGAAACAAAACGGTCAACAAAAAGTGTGCGCTCCAGCTACTCACCCCCTTCCTTCCTGCTACACCGGAAATCTAACAGGTACATATGTGCTTAAGGCCAAGTGACGTAATAAACAGGAAATGACAATTTCAAAATAAAAGACAAACCTTTCCCGCACCTACAGTCAACCCCGCCCTTACTCTTAGCATAAGACTTCTATCTATTCCTTAGTAAAAAAAATTCTCAGCATCTTTGTGAATAGGTTTTAAGAGAAAACTCTTAGCTAAAAACTTTTACTGCTATTTAGGAGAACTCTTAGTGGTAAGATAAAATATTTTGTGAATACGGGCCCAGATGTGCTTTACACTGTTAGTTACGGCCTTGCCTTTTTGCCTTTACTAAGGACCGAAATCAAATACTCTGTAATTTTGTATGCAGTATTAAAGGAATAGTTCACCAACAAATGTACTCTCTCATTTATCTATTTTCCCTCATGTTCCTGAATTTCAGAACTTAAAGTCTCTTTGCAGTCACTAATTTTATCTCTTAAAATGCATTTTGATCTTTAAAATGACATGCTGAAGCATGTTTTACTGTGAAAACAATTTCTTTGTCTTAAAATGGCTTGATTGCAACTCTACACACTATTACTTAATTTAATATACATGGATCATGAATATGCTAATTAGTCTTTGTCTCCATCTAATCACGCAGCTTCACTCAGTTAACTGAAGTCATCAACACTACACAATCGCAAGTGGTTATATTGGATAAATGGTAATCAGAGAGTGAATTTATCCCAATTGTCAATTAGTTATATCCTAAAAAGTGTACAAAGAGAACAAAGCAAAGAGAAGCTGTAGACTGCACAGCTGATCTCTTATTTACATCATGTCTGCAGTTTTTTTTTTTTTTTTTTTTTTTCTCGGTAACACTATATTTTATGGTGTCCTTTGTTACATGTTACATGTACTTACTATTATAATAACAATAAATTATGCATAATTACATGCAAGTAACTCTAAGCCAAGCCCAAATCCTAACCGTATAGTAAGTACAAGTAGTTAATTAATATTACTCAGTATTTAAATTTATAATTACACTGTAACAAGGACTCCTTAAAATAAAGTGTAACCGTTTGTTCTAATAAGAGGATTTGCAAGCTCGCAGAACTCAGGACTGAACAAAACTCCAGTGTTTCCAGCAGTGAGTGGATTCTGACTAAACTAAACACCTCTGATTGGCCAATGGGTTCATGAAATCAACAGATATATCTGTGATTGGCCACTGCTCAATGCTGCAAAAATACGTTGTACACAGAAAAACTTTGACCAGTGGAGAAAATAATATGAAAAGCCCTGCCCCATATGTTGACAGGATAGGGTACATGTTTGTGATGAAAAAACGGGGGGGTGTTTTTGAGATTGTCTTTGGTAAACTGCAGTTTTAAGGAGAAAGTTTTCAGCAATGGGGTTAATTTTTATGTTAACTGATGAATTTGCACATGGTTTGTCTTTAAGCATAATAAAAGCACCAGATGCAAACAATGTTATAACCTTGACTTTCACCATAGGGGGTCTTTAAGTACATCTTAATATGTAATTCCATTATTACTACTATCGTCGTTTAAATGTGGTTGTTGCCACATGTATTCCATATACAGTACATTCAAATATGCATCGCACTACATCAAACTCGGCTTCATAGCTCTTGGAATAAAATGCACAAATTGTACAGACTTTCATGATATTTGCTTTTGGGAGCTCAACAGCATCTGTCCCTATTCATCACAGAGTAAAGCTTCTCTGAAATATCTTTTGTATTTCACTGGAGAAAGAAAGTCAAGACATAAGAGTCAAGACAAGTCATTTATTTCCCCAGCCCTTAACACAATACAGCTTCACAGTAATAAACAGGAAAATAACAGTGTTAATGTTGTAAAATTAATCAATGAAATGAATTCCGTTTCAGATGTAAAGCAGCTCTACAGAAGACAACAGAGTCATTATTCAGATCGGTTCAGGTCAGTGCAGTTGAATTGATATTATTACTGAATATTAACTGTATTGATTGTCATTATTTGAGTTTCATTATTGTTTGAATTATTCTGTTTTTTTTTTTTTGTTTATTAAATTCAACAAACTATTGTTATTCCTAGTAACTGCTGTGTTTTGAAGCTGCTAATATTTGCACATCATGTGTAAGTGTTTCCTTTCGCTGTCTGACCCGACCCAATCTCTCCCGTAACCCTGGCGGCTGCAGACCGACTGACGGGACGGCTGGGATTCGCTTGTCTGACCCCTATTTTGGAAAGGCCAAGTGCTGTGTGTGTGTGTTCAGAGCTCAGATACAGCGCAGCACCGGGGAAAGAAGGAGGTCAACACTGTCACACACACACACACACACACACACACACACACACACACACACACACTCACAATCTCACACTCTTTCTCACACACACACACACATACACACACACAGGGTTTGGCGTGGGCCTCATTACCCTGCAGCTTAAACACACAGTATCAGTGAGGCTGCAGACGGGAGTGAAAGCAGCCTGACTGTGTGTCTGAGCCTCTCCTCTCTCTCTGACAGACAGAGACCCAAAACACTCACAAAAACACTCACACACAACTTTCCTGAATTTACGCCCCACACACAAAAAACACATTACACTTTAAGGTTCAGTTTATTAGTTCTGATCAAATTTCCTCGATCTTTTGACATACAAGAGGTCGCTGTACTATAAAAACATTCTGTAAGTTTCAGAACTCAAAACTTTCTTGTTAGTCTAAAAACAGTTTATATAGAAGTCATTCTGCCAAAACGACAGCTTGTGGAATGTTCTACTCTATGATGTAATAGTGTGGATAAGCTCCGCCTCCACAGAAGAAGATCAACACCTGCTTCTACAGCGCTGCCTGTTTATCCCCGCCCAACGAATCCACATCGCTTCCTGTTTATCCCCGCCCAACGAATCCACATTGCTTCCTGTTTATCCCCGCCCAACGATTCCACATCGTTTCCTGTTTATCCCCGCCCAACGATTCCACATCACTGCTTGTTTATCCTCGCCCACCGATTCCACATCATTTCCTGTTTAGCCCCGCCCACCGATTCTACATCGCTGCCTGGTGCGACCCTGGGTCACAAGATCCTAACAAACCAAAAAGTATTTTATGTTTTTACAACTGATTTGAAGATTTGTTTGTTTCTGATCTTAGCAAGTTGTAGTTTTCGTGATTATAAAAAAAATACACTTATTGTTATTTGCTAGCAGGGTGCGGCATACTAAAAGTTATTATAGTCACCCTGCATCCTCTGAGTAAGCTCTGTAAGAACTGGTGGGGTTGTGTCCGTGCATTCACTGTTGGCCAAGTGAATTTCTAAGCAACGTCGGGTCCTTGATGAGCGAATAATTGAAAGTATGGAATGTCTAGAATAATCAAATATCTAAATTAATATACAATCAATATTTGTGTTCAGCTTTTGATTAGAAATACAGTCTAAATTTAATGATCACGTGAAATTGGAGTTAGATTAAACACATAGCTAGACTAAAATTGAAATTAAATCCTGATAAATTAAGTGAACTTTGCAGAAGCACATGTAAAAGACCAAACATGCAGAATACCTTCAACCAGGCTGCTGGACTTCGCTTTTGGACCGATTTGCGCATATAGTAGGTAAATGACAAAAGCGGCAAACACAGGTCTATGCAGAAACCAAACAATAAACTTTATTTGATGAGCTTTATTTTAATGAAGAGCCAGACCGCATCAGTAAGAACTTGGTCCTTTGTTCACTTCATTTTACAACGGATCTGTTTACAAACAAGACACAATTCGACACAAGATTTTCAGAAAGATTGAAACTAAAAGATGAAGCTGTGCCGACTATATTGGATCCGACAGTAATGTGGCAACACACAAGTGTGAGTAACTGTTTTCATTATGTGATCACTATTGCGTTGTCTGTTAAACAGATCATATGAGTATTTATGCATTTTTAACCTAAATCACAGCAGCATCCGTCTATGTAGGCTGTCAAATATAAACAACTATTATCCAATCACAGCAGTGGGCATTTACTTCTGAGTCTACAATCCTCCACGCCTATTCAAACAGAGCGTTCTGAGCATTCTACATTTTTTACTCGGTAATAAGACAAACTCTAATTGCAATCATACTTTTTTCTGAATGAACTGATGCACAAAAATATACATGCAGTGTTGAGGGCAATGCATTACAAGCAAAGAGAGTTACATAATAAGATTACTAGTAAAGTAATGCATTACTTTTAAATTTACAATAAATTATCTTATTTTTGGCAAGCCCAGCCCAGGTCACAAAAATGAACATGAAAGTAATGTTATGCATTACTTTCCATAAAAAGTAACAAAGTAATGCTATATTGTAATGCATTGCTTTTAAAAGTAATCTTTGTTACAGTTACCAGCTGATCATTAAAAGCAGGCATTTTTATCAGCATGAATTCTCTTTCCAGGAAGTTTAACAAGCTTGAACACAAGGCTTGTAATTTCAAAGTTTAAAATATCAGCTCTGTTTCCTTTCTAATTCTGAAAGATAAGTAAATGTGAAAGTGACGTGTGGCCAAGAATGGTGACCCATACTCGGAATTTGAATAAAGGTGCTGCACGATGCCATAGAATAACCTATTTTTCTAAATAAATGGTTCCATAAAGAACCTTTAACATCGGAAGAACCTTTCTGTTTCACAAAAGGTTCTTTGTGGCGAAAGAAGGTTCTTCAGATTATAAAAAGCTAAGAAAGAGATGGTTCTTTAAAGAACCTTTGACTGAATGGTTCTTTGTGGAACCAAAAATGGTTCTTCTATGGCATCGCTGTGAAGAATCTTTATTTTTAAGCATGTATTGAGGGTGGAAGAGAGTGCTGGTTATTCACTCACCCCGACCGACAATCCCTGCCAGAGCTGAGACTTAAACCTATGACCTTTGGGTTACAACTCCGACTCTCTATCCATTAGGCCATGATTGCCTGTTCCGACACATTCACAGTTTTACATTTTAAATGCATGACAATGCTAAATATGTAACCTGTGCTGGCAAAATAAGCCACAATGAGCAATTTTTCACAAATGACTTATTTTTTTTTATTTTCACATTCTCCATTAAAAGAAAATTATACATAATTTGTTGGAATTGGACTAAAAATGACTGAGCTAAACCCGTTTGAAGTCAGCAAAGTCGGCTCTGAGAAAAATCAAGTTAAAGTTTTCTGAAGGTTCCAAAGCAAAATCATTGAGCAACATTGCATTGTTTCCTCCACTTCCTTTCTTAATATTAATTACTATATTAATAAACACAATATAGACATTTTTATTTTATTTTTGTCATTAAAAACAGATGCAAAAAAAACAACAACAGTAGAACAAATATCAGAAAAAAACAAATAGTGCATTACTTTTTTCATTTGACATCTAAACAAAAGCATTCAAGTAAGAAAAAACAAATAATCAAATGTAAAAATCATTTAAGTGTGTTCATTACAAATAAATTGATTATTAAAACTACAAAAGCAGTTCAATCGAGAACAGCAGTCTTTTCTATTATTGTTAGATAATGAGACAGACGGGCTATATATTAACACCTACTGTACTGCACGGCTCTAATATAATGTTACACATCCGATGTTTTTCCCCAACAAACATAACTGATTATGTTTGCGTGAATACTTACATAATGTAATTCTGTATATACAGTATGTGTACATTTATTGGGATCGTGCGCTGGCAGAAGCGCCTTTATTTGCACGATTCATATGCGGCGGTGCGAGAATCGAGCAGAGAAAAAGGTACTCCTCTCAGAAAATACACAAATAAAGATAATTTTAGATGTTTAATTACTATTTGGAGCGCTGGGATTGCTAGATGAGAGCTTAATGAACAAATTTTTTGAAAACCTGAAATTCGACCAAAATCGATATTTTTCACTTTTTTTTTTCTTGTCTGTAGCTCAAAATTAGCCTGTGCGCATTCACAATCATTTTGCCAACACAGGTCACATATGTTGACTTTAAAATCTCCGTTTCAAACAAGTGAAGGACCTCATCACAAACACAAGTGCGAACACACACTCTCTCTCTCTCTCTCTGTCAGGAGCTCTTACAAGCTCTTTCATCATTTGACAAGAATCAGATTGAGCCACGACTGCAGAGAGTGCCTCTGATGGGACGAAGGCCACTGTGAGGTTATCAGGCCCTCCTCTCCCTCAGGACCTTTATCTAAAGCCTCTTTGATTGGAGGCCCGACTCACTTTATAAGGCCAGGAGACCCAACCCGTCCGGACAGGCCGATAAATGAGGCCCCTGACGTCCGGCCCGCTGGACTTCTGTCCCAAAAACTGTCCCTCGACCCTCTCTCGATCCGCTGCGACCTTCAGGGCAGGACTGCGGCTCAGGAACAGCATTTGATAAGGCGTCGAGGACTCGATCTAGTGTCCGAAAGCCTGGCAGATTAAAGCGTGGCAGAAGAGATAGAAGCGCTGGCCTTCGATCCGCTGATAATCTCCTCATCCTGCTGTGATAATATATATTGGATGGTCCGGCCTTACTGGAGGCTGTCTGGAGAAACACACAGGGGACGGATAGCATTACAGTTAAACGCCGACGCTGATGGAGACTGGGCTAATGGAGAGGAGAGGAGCGAGCGCTAAAGGTTTATACGTCTTGGGGGGAATATTGTATGGCAGGGATGGTGATCTCTTCATAACTATCCCATCTGCTTCCATTAAGCCGTTTCAGCCACTAGCAGAGGCACTGAGAGACTTAATCGTTTTAAGATCCTCCATGGCAGTCAGGTTTATCACACACCATTGAACTTTTGCTTTATTTGATGAGTTAATGGACTGGCGTAATGTTAACAGTGGGAAAGATGGGGCGCTTTACATCTGAATGTATTAATGAAAGGGCTGAATATTTCACAAGTGGAAATGGATTCAGATTGGAGTTATGTATTTGCGTTCACAGATGTACTGACAGTTTAAGTCCACATAGATCAGGAGTGCTGCTGAAACGAGGGCACCTCAGTTCTGTCGTGTGTATATAGTGCTCTCATCATTTTTGTTCATATTTATACCAGACTTGAGGCTGAGACTGTAACAGTTCAGTCTACTGATCCTCCAATGAAAATCATGTCCTGGTGAATGTAAAATGACGTTCATGCACATTCACATGCAGTTTTTATAAAACAGCTTGTGTTAATGAAGTGTACTGCAGGTGAATTTACCCTTTTAGCTAAATTAAAATTTGGCAAAGGAAATTGCACAATTAAGTATTAAATATACAATGTACGCACCACCTCATTAAATATACATGCAAATATATATATATATATATATATATATATATATCATTGATGTGGTTGTAATTATCAAACCT
>JAFVLL020031623.1:0-34234 GCA_021397915.2 Tor tambroides
GTTTCCCCTCTTCATCTTTGTCTCGCTCTCTCGTGAAGTGAAACAGGAGATAGAGGGCTTATGCACACAAAGAAGAGCGGACAGAGTGATGTCACGCAGACAACAGGCTTCATAGATAACTCTGACAGTCACAGCGTGTTCACTTGTCCACAGGCATGTACATGCACAACTGCAAAAATATGATAGTGATAGTTACACTGACTTTCCTGACAAAACACACACGCACACAATTGTACATGTGGTTTACAGGGACTCTCCATAGGCAAAAGGGTTTTTTTTTTTTACTGTACAAACTGTATTTTCTATCCCCTTACCCTACCCCTCACACAATACTACTAGCATTTTATGAATTTAAAAATACATAGTTTAGCATGTTTTTAAGTGTACTGTCCAACAGTGTCACCAGCTGCTTTTGATCTTATTGTGTTCTCCCTGAGCTCCAAAAAAATACATTGCAGTGATTGGCCAATTGCTGATTGTCAAATCAATAATATCCACCTATCGTGATTCAAACTTGTGCACGAAAAATCCTGAAAATGGATGGATTAATCAAAAAGTAAACAACTCCCAAACCCATTTTGGACATCAATGCATTCTGTCATGTCTGAATCTAGAATCTGAACATGTGACTGACTGCCAACTTGGTCAAATTAAAACCCTGCTCCCTTGCCTCTAACACCATTATGACATTTGCACTGATGACTTACCTATGGGATCTGCTGATTAATGGTTTAAAAAATGGTGTAAAATATTGTGGTCACACTTTAGTTTGGGGACCAACTCTTACTATTAACTATGACTTTTCCCTCAATAAACTCCTGATTGGCTGCTTATTAGTAGTTAGTATGCGGTAGGGTTAAGGGATCTAGAATATGGTCATGCAGAATAAGAAATTAATATGTGCTTTATAAGTACTAATAAACAGCCAATATGCTAGTAATATGCATGCTAACAAGCAACTAGTTAATAGTGAGAATTGGTCCCTAAACTAAAGTGTTACCAACATGGGTTAATAATATTAATGGTTTGAATTGTATTTAAACATGCATTATGATCGTCATAATTATTCTTATGCTTATTATCATCAATAACCAAACAACAGTTATTAGTTACAAATAAAAGCTAATTTTGCCTCATTTTAGATGAGCTGTACTTTACAACTGTACTTTTCATTTGTATAATTTTTTGCACCACAGTAATCTTAACAGCCCTTCAAACAGGCATCTTTATGCAAGCTGTAGTTTCTTCTTTTTTCCTTTTAATTACGTGGTGAAATATGACCTGGACGTGTTCTTGACAGGTCGGGTAAAATTCAGTATCATATCTGAATGATGAACTCATACAAGCTGCCGTGTGTGAGTAATTTTCTCTCTTGAGCACTCTTTGTTTGAGCTGGTTTCTCAGTGTGCGGGTCATTAGCTGGAGTCAATTGTCTTGCGCTCACAGAAGCAGCATTGTGCTGCGGCACGGAGAGAAATCTCCACTCTAATAAACCCGTTTAACAGCTTCAGACCAGGAGAAATTGAATATGCCTCATTCTTGAAGCTCTGCTCCAACACACACACAAGCAAGTGTGTCGAGAGGAGAAAATGACATGGAAAGTTTGATTCAAGAATGTTTTGAAAGCCTCCATCCACTGTACCTACCTGAATTCTATAGAGATACTGTATCTGCGGTCAGTGGTGTTTATGTTATCTGTGTTACATGCTGCACATACTGTTACCACTACACCACATGAAATTGGTGGGAGTACTGGAAAACACCAATAACACCTAGGGAGGTTTGGGCTTTGAATGCTTAGTACAAGAGTACACACTTACTGGCATTGGGACAGTATTTACTTTTAAAGGAATAATTCACTCAGAAATCATTTATTTAGTCTCATGTGATCCCAAACCTGTACGGCTTTCCGTGGTACACAATATGAGACTTCTTGAATATCCTGGCCACTTTTTTCAGTATAATCAAAGTGAATGAGCACTGGGCAAATTTTGTTCAGATGTGACCATGGACCACAAAACCAGTCATAAGGGTCAATTTTTTGAAATTGAGATTTACACATCTTCTGAAAACTGAATAAATAAGCTTTCCATTGATGTATGGTTTGTTAGGACAGGACAATATTTGGCCGAGATACAATTATTTGAAAATCTGGAATCTGAGGGTGAAAAAAAAATCAAAATATTGAGAAAATCATCCTTAAAGTTGTCCAAATGAAGTTCTTAGCAATGCATATTACGGTAGGAAATTCACAAAATATCTTCATGGAACATGATCTTTACTTAATATAGGGAAAGGGAAGTGGTGTGTGGCCAAGTATGGTGACCCATACTCGGAATTTGTCCTCTGCATTTAACCCATCCAAGTGCACACACACAGTAGTGAACACACACCCGAAGCAGTGGGCAGCCAATGCTGCGGCGCCCGGGGAGCAGTTTTGGGGGTTTGGTGCCTTGCTCAAGGGTCTCACCTCAGTCGTGGTATTGAGGGTGGAGAGAGTGCTGGTTATTCACTCCCTCCACCTACAATCCCTGCCGGACCTGAGACTAGAACCCACGACCTTCGGGTTACAAGTCCAACTCTCTATCCATTAGGCCACAGCTGCCCTTAAAAATACAAATATATATACTATATATACTGGCCATTGCTACAAATATATCCGTGCTACTTAAGACTGGTTTCGTGGTCCAGGGTCACAAATTTGTTATTGAAAAAGGCAGACAATTAAATGATACATTTTTTTCCAATTTTACACAAATTGTAGTGTTTACTGCAAGTTATTGATTTATTTTTTTTCATTAATCAATTGGAAATATATGTTTATCAGTAACTACAAACCAACATTAGGTCTCAAACAATTGAAAGTTAGCTAGCAGCTTAAATTGTGGTCTGTTTGTTGCACCAAGCTATTGTATGGCTTCACACTGCAGGACGAAAAATATAGTGCATAAGTCATTTGAAACACATTTATGGTCCTTTAAAGTGCTTTTTAGTCTTTTTGAAGCTTGAAAGCCTCAGTCCTGATACCTGTGAAAAAAGTAAGGCTGAGAGTGACATGAGGAACAAGAATGTTTTTAATGTTTAAAAGTCTGTTTATCATGTCGGATATGAAAATTATTTTGAGGAACAAGTCCTTCTAAATGTGTCACTGGTGAAAGCGAGAGTGTTGATCATAGTCTCACACCCTCTTCACTTGCCTTTCATATGACCTGCTCAAATAATCCTCAGAAGATATAAAACACATCCACTGTAACGTTAATCTTCTGTCTGTTTAATCCACCTCTACAATCTAAAAGCAGCAGAAGGACACACATCACGGGAGGTCTTTCAACCTTTTTAGTGGGACTGACAAATTCTGACAGAAGCTTAATCTTGGGATAAGTAACTTCAGTGGAGATAATATACCAAAGTCTAAATGGCAGCCTTTAGAAGAAGAGAGTTTAAGGTTCATCACTAATAATTCAAGTTTTTAATCCATCCACTCGTCATGACAGTCTGCAGGTTTTGGGCAGTCAGAAAATGGCACAGTTTCAGCCAATAATTCCATTCAGTCAGAGGATTTCAGACATGTTTGATTTTTGAGCCAACATAAATAGGTAGGATATAAATAGTAGGGCATGCAATAAAAAGCAGGGTATAAATATACATTTTTATAATATGCCAAGCAAAGCTGCAAATGAGCTCGACTGCCAATGATTACTCAGTATTTTCATGTATGAAAAACAGCAGAATCCAACCCCAAATAAAAATAACTATTATTATTCATAATAAAACTTTACTTAAGCTTTCACTGTAATTACTGCCTTGTGTCTTCAGATTCAATTATGTACACATTTAAGTTACGAGCTGAAGCAGAAACGTATATTATTTTAGCACAATTACTATTGCTATACCAGAAGAAGAATATTAGGCCTATAAGTAAAAGTCTAGTAGTGTGTGATCCTCAGTCATTTAGTGTATGATGCCCAGTTTTTATTGACAATGTTCTCTGTCTTAAAATAGTGTAAACATCAACTATTTTATTTCAGCTGTTGTTTCTGGTCAGAGTCTTCCATAAATATTTAGTTCATTCGTAGAGTTATGTTTCAACTGAGTTCAATGGTGCAATGCTCAAATATTTAGTTGTGTGTAAATTGTAACTTAGTAAGCACAGCTTGTGCCACCAGCCCCAGAAACTTTTACTTACTGTATATACAAAAGAAGGTGGAGTAGTGTTGTCAAAAATATCAATTTTTCGATAAATATCAATACTGAAACGTCTGAAACAGATTCAATACTCTTTCCCCACAGTATCAATACGTCGATACTACCCGCTGTGCTTTCTCGCTCTTCTCTCCAACAGAGAGTTCGCACACACTGCAGTGTAAGGAGAAGCATAAACCACGCTTTTACTCCAAACTCACTTCATAACGTCAGTCAAGTGTTTGAAATAAACTGCTTTTGTGATCTGATGTGGCAGAAAATATATTATTTTATAATATTATATAATGCAATAAATGAATGTGTCAATTAGCAATGCATTATAAATAGACTTTATTCTTATGAAAATACCTGAGATGACATGAAGAACACAGGTAGACTACATAGTATTGATGCAGTCATGTGTTTATTGTCTTCATACTTTATCAGTCAAACCTTTATCAGTCTACCTTCTTTTTATTCAGCGTCAGCGACAACAATAGCTGGATGCCTTTTTTGTCCATATAAGGGATCTCCTTACATTACTTCTGTGAGGGAGAATTGGACTTTTTCATTAATGTAATGTAAAAACACACCTTACCCGTCATGTTCTAGCCACGTTACAGTGTATTTTAATAAAAATCCAAAATTGTACGCCCTTAATGTTGTGCCATTTCCCCCGTGGTATATACAATTTGATTGAACATCATATTTTTCAAGATATCGTTTCAAAGTTAGAAGCTCCAGTATCGTGACAACACTAGTGTGGAGAATTTCTACAGTCTGCCTGAATATGAAAAAAGAAGTTGTGAATGTCGTGACTATGTCAGTCATCGTACAGGTCCAGGATATTATATTCTAGTGAATCTGTTTCCATTTTGGTTTCTTCTCAAATTTAATCCTGTTCTGATTACAAACTATCAGTGTAACAGTTTTTTAAATAATATACATTTTTTAAAATCATATACGGCTACTGTGTGGAGTCTATACTAGAGAAGCGTGACAAATTTAGGGTGTAACATCACACTCTGTTGGGCTTTAACAGGAGATGTGTGTGTGTTTCGATTGAATTCACTTCTGTCATCAGGACTGACTGTCAATCTACATTGCAGAGAGGAAGACAGACGGGCGAAATAAAAGGAGGAAAACATTCCTGAGCTGCGCCGTGCTTCATAACTGCTGTAAAGTGTTGCTTGAGAGCCGTCAGGGCGTGTGTCAAACGCTCAACAGGACGTGTCAGACTGCAGCTGTGTCCTCAACACGTCTCAGAGTCTATGCTGGTGTGTGATTCTTTCACATGTGAATTTCATGGACTGACAGAGTCACATAATTAAATGCTACGCCTCTATGTTTTGGGAACAGTATTCTGCTCTTAATAATTTTGCATCAGTATTTTTTTCCTGTTATGACTGTAATAATTAGCCCCCTGAGATCCACAGAGGATTGAACAAACACACTGTACTTTTCCACTCATTCACAAACAGACACTCAACCATCCGACCTCACACACACACACACACACACACACCCACACACACACACACACACACACACACACACACATTAGGTTTCCATGTTTTATAGGGACAATCAATAGGTGTAATAGTTTTTATACTGTACAAACTGTATTTCCTATCCCCTTACCCTAACACTACCCCTAAACCTACCCCTCACACAAAAACTACAGGCAGTTTTAGACTTTTTTTTTTTAAAGGGCACCTATTATGCAAAATCCACTTTTACATGGTGTTTGGACATAAATGTGTGTTGACGGTGTGTGAACACAGCCACGCTACAATGATAAAAATCCACCCACTCCTCATTTTTTAATCCCCTTTAAACCAAGTCAGTCTCACTAGACAAGCCGTTTTGACTCTCACCGCAGTGTGAAGTCATATTTCGGAGGGCTGGGCCAAGGGGTTTGATTGACAGCCCTGCATTACTATAGTTTCCGCCCTCAGCGGTTACGCTGTCCTTCATTTTCTCCGTGCTCAAGCAGCTGTAACCATAGATATATATACGTAGACGCCTCATTAGGGACTGTTTCAATGGGCCACTATACGTAAGCCGTCCGCCATATTGCAGCGGTGAACTTGACGTCATTCACCATAGTAATCACTGAATATTCGAAATTCTGAATATGTCTATGGCTGTAATGTCAACAACGTCAAGCAATCCCGTGCTCTATGTTTGGATGTAAGACTGAACATAAGAGTCTTCATTTTCTCCCAACATCTGAGCTGCTGAGGACGCTGTGGGCGCCACACTTGTGTGAGATTAGTTCGCGCCGTTCGTAGCGCAAGATTCGTTCGGTACCGCGAGCTCTGTAACATCGTGCTGTTTCGTCCCACTTTCAGTGCATTTGACTCCCATATATGTACGGCTGAACACCGGTTCTCTTGCTCTCAGTCATGTTGCTTCTGCCAGCTGTTTATCGCTGTAGATATGCAATGCAGAGAGACGTATACGCCACGCCCTCTTCTGGAGACGGGGCGGGAATATGCAGCTCATTTGCATACACTCCAAATCAGCTCGTTTTTAGACACACCCCAAAAATGACATTTTCCAGCTGTTATAATAAATGATCTGTGGGGTATTTTGGCCTGAAACTTCACAGACACATTCTGGGGACACCCAAGACCAATATTACATCTTGTAAAAAGGGGCATAATAGGTGCAGTTTAAAAAAACAAAAAAAACAAAAACACACCTTCATTCTGTATGATTTAAAAGCTGTTTTCCACACTGGGACAAAAAATGTCCCCACAAGGTCAAAATTTACTGGTATGTGGGAACATAACTTAAGGAACACCAGGGCCCCACACACACAGAGCTCCTTCTGAGGCCACCTCTCCAAACCTACCTAGACAGCACTGTGGACATTTTTAGCACAGATGACTTGTAGCATGTCTAGGACGTCCAGAAATGCTGTCTAGATGGGAAGCTCAGTGTCACGACAGGAGGTAAAGTTCATTTCTTCCCATATTTTGGTGAAGTCACCCTGCTGTAAATCAGACAAAAGTTTTATTAATAAAGCTTGCGATGATTAATGCTGAGCTTGGTTTATGGAGTTCAGGTTGTTACAAAGCACATCTATTTTTGTTGTGCAAACATCTCTCACATTTGAACAGTGATTGCCCCAAAAAGGAACTGGACAACTCAGCATTTTGCAATCTTTAAAGTCGGCATGAAATGTAAATTCTTCTTATCTTTTTTAGTCTAAATGCATGTTATAGATCTTATCGTGAACAATTAATCCATCATCCATATTTTGTATAGGGACCAATTCTCACTATTAACCAGCTGCTTATTAGCATGCCTATTATTAACATACTGGCTGTTTATTAGTACTTATAAAGCACATATTCTGCATGACCAGATTCTACATCCCTAATCAATATCAAAACTTAACAACTACCTTACTAACTATAAATAAGCAGCAAATTAGGAGTTTATTAAGGCAAAAGTCATAATTAATGGTTTGTTAATAGCGAGAATTGGATGTTAAAATAATGTGTGATTGTTTCTTTTTAAAAAATGTTTTGATCTCGTAATGTTTACATTTTAATTACATGTACATTAATTCATTTAGCAGACGCTTTTATCCACAGTGATTTATAAAATGAGGAAACCTCACAATACGGAAGTAACAAAACAGAACAAAAGATCTGTTGCTACTGTACTTCTGTTTGATTATGACTATAAGCGTGGCTTATATTTTCAAGCTGATGGTGACTGAGTGTTTGCAGCTGCTAGTTTTAGATCAGCAGTCACTAAACTGTGTGAACGTCTGGTGAATTCTCTTGTCACCTCATATCCACAACCTGAAACAATAGAACGACACAGCTGGAGAAATTCAATAATGGATGCATGTCATTTCTCACAACTCTAAGTCATGTTAACAGAAAGCAACAGGACACGTTTGACTCAAGAGCAGCTATTTCTGTTCTCACACACACAGAGATGCAACACCAGAGGAGGACGCTGGGAAACAGAGTGTGTAAAGGAAAGAAAACCGTATGTGGAAAAATAATTGATAACAAGAGACAGGAAAAATGTTTCATGCAGAGAGCGCAAATGAAAAAAAAAGCAGACAAGAAGCTGACAAACAGTAACAGTCCACCTGCTGAGACAGATCCCATATTTTGCATTGAGTCCACTTATAAAGTTAGTCAATTTTTCATGCAGCAAAAACATTTTATAATTAATTGTTCATGACCATTTCCACCATCTCTGTCCCAGAATTACATTTTCCTCAGCCAACGTCGTCAATGATTTTTCACTCAGCTTGCTCAGCAATGCATTCTGGGATCTCAGAGGGCAGCATCATTTTGCTTTTCCTTTTGCAGCAGCCTTAAAATGCTGTCTAGGCAGGGTTTTAGAAAAGAGTTACAGTTCCAAAGTTACAACTAAAATAAGACACAAGTAATCAGGGTAAAATCTGAATTTAGCTGTTGGACAGCAATTTGTATGCGTGTAGAAATCCTCTTTAGATTTCTCCTACCGATCCTGCTTTCTTACTCTGTCAGCAGTTTCCAAACAGCCTTTATTTATCATGTCCTATGATTTTTAGCTTATCGTTTCGCTTCATCAGCAGAGGAAGAGGGAGTATGACTTCCCTTCACTTTTATTGCTTATGTTTGTATATTCCTCGGGGGTAAATTACCCTTACATTATAAAGATAAACACTAAAATGATAAATGACCAAACATCCTGAAGCTGCGAATAACAAATACAATCCATAAGTATACATAATATCTTATATAGAGCACATGAGCTCTGGGGAGTGCGTATAAAAGCGGTTTTGATCATAAAGGCGAAAAACAGAACAATTGCTATAAAGTGACCTCAAAACCTCTCAGTTCATGATGGTTCATTTGGTCTAGGGAGGACTCCCACAATGCACTCTGACTAGACCAACTGTCTCTCTCGATCACACAGAAGCTGACCTTTAAATTACAGTTCAGCAGAATGCCACTGATAACAGGATTATAGCAAACAACACGAGCCGCTCCCTCTGTGAAATACACACAGCTCCAGATTTTGGGACACTACTTTCAACCTCTAGCTTGCCAAGCTACAAGCTTCTCACAGTTTAAAGCAGTTCAACTATGCCTTTCATTCAAAAAGTAGGCTATTGTTAGCTTACACTACAATATAAAAAATATCCTAAGCATTTTAGAAATACACTAATACACAGTAAAACAATTCAGCTATGTGTTGCAACCAAAGAAGTCGTGTGGGGCAACCGACAAGCAGAAAAGAGTATCGGATAAAATATCAGATCATTTGATGTTATCCACCTTATTTTTCAACGGAGAAGTAAGCCGTTTTCTGTCAATGTGTGAGAAAATGGTAAATGGTAAAACTGTTTGCACTACAAACTAGTGCGTTTGTAATTAAGATATACATTAAAGTAACATGGTAAGACACTCTAGTTTGCAATATCATGCAGCAAAACGAACTTTGTTTTGTACAGCTAATAATATCTGGAAGCGAATGAGACCGGAAGCCTCGCACATTAAATTTGCAAACGACCGCACCCGCTCTTACTGGAAAAATAAGGTGCATAATAAGGAAATAATTAATAATTTATGATATTTGCAAACAATATTGTTCACCCTGAAAAATATATTTTAAAACATTTTTTGAAAACAATTAAAATGGGTAAACTAACATGGATTTTTATTATTATTATTATTTTTTTTTTTTTTTTTTTCAGAAGTGAGACAAAACATGAAATGCAATACAAAATTCAAAATACTGACACACTGGAAAGACTACAAAGAAAAAAGAGAAAAAGAAAGAAAAATGGTGTACGAAAAAAGGATTTTACTTTTTAGTTGACAGTCACTCCATATGACAGTTTTAGACTCATTAAATTGAAACCTTTCTTGGCTATAGAAAACTACACAAGTTTCTCAAAATCATTTGAAATCAACATGAATACTTACATTTACATTTAAGAACTTGTCAGGTGTTTTAAACTAGATCTTTACTAACAAAATGTTTCTGATGTGTATTCACAGAGCTTGTTACTAGCTTTACCGTTCTGAAAACAGCAGAGCTGCTCTCAAGTTAAAAACATTTTTTCCAGTGTTATGTTACAATCGTTGAGATACTATGACAATTTATTAATTTATCATAGTATCTCAATGTTTCTAAAATATGGAAAAAAGTAATATTTCAAATTTTTTAAATGTATCAATATTTTGAATGTTTTTATTTTGTAATTTACTATTTTCATTTTAATTTCAGTTACACTTGTAGTAATTTTATTTTATTGCATGTTTTTGTCAGTTTTATTTTTCATGAACTACGTTAAACTAAATGAGACATTTTGGCAACTAGCTGACACTACCAGTCAAAAGTTTTTGAACAGTAAGATTTTTCATGTTTTTTTAAATACGTCTCTTCTGCTCACCAAGCCTGCATTTATTTGATCCAAAATACAGCAAAAAAAGTAAAATATTTTTACTTTTTAAAATAACTGTTTTCTATTTGAATATATTTTAAAATGTAATTTATTCCTGTGGTTTCAAAGCTGTATTTTCAGCATCATTACTCCAGTCTTCAGTGTCACATGATCTTCAGAAATCACTCTAATATGCTGATTTGCATTTCAAGAAACACTTATTATTATTATTATCATCAATATTTGAAACAGTCGAGTACATTTTTTTCAGGATTCCTTGATGAATAAAGATCCAAAGATCAGCATTTATCTGAAATAAGCTTTTGTAACATTATGCACTACACCATTCAAAAGCTTTGAGTCAGTTTAATTGTTTTATTTTTTTTGGGGGGGGGGGGGTATAGAAATTAATACTTTTATTTAGCAAGGATGCTTTAAATTGCTCAAAAGTGATAAGATATTTATAATGTTACAAAAGATTTCTATTTTCAGATAAATGCTGTTCTTCTGAACTTTCTATTCATCAAAGAAACCTGAAAAAAATTCTACTCAGCTGTTTTCAACATAATAATAATAATAATAATAATAATAATAAATATTTTTCAGCAGCAAATAAGAATATTAGAATGTTTTCTGAAGGATCATGTGACTGGAGTAATGATGCTAAAAATTCAGCTTTGAAATCACAGGAATAAATTACATTTTAAAATATATTCATATAGAAATCAGTTATTTTAAATAGTAAAAATATTACTGTATTGTTGTACTTTGGATCAAAGAAATGAAGGCTCGGTGAGCAGAAGAGACTTTAAAAAAAACCTTAAAAATCTAACCTGAAAATCTTACTGTTCAAAAGCTTTTGACTGGTAGAGTATAAGAAGTTTAAGGGGGGGGTTTTATATTGTTGTGTGTGCGATTTTAGTTCTAGTTAACTATAATAATCTTGCTTCTTTCATGCTGATACTTGGCCAAACTGCACTCTCGGTGTCATTTTCACTTTTCCAGGTTCATGGATCATTCAACCCTTTTGCCTGACGTCACCTGTTGCACTGTACGCCTGCAATCCGCTGCACTACAGGCTCTTTCATCAGAATCGCAGATTAATACAGAGCACACTATCCTGAGCATTGAGCATCTGTAGCCATATGAATGAGAGGTCCATTTCCAACAGCGTAACCGCTTCGGTTAGCCTAATGGACAGGCATTAGCCAGGGCAAAACAACATTATATGCAGATGCAAGTGATCCAATAATTCTGGTTTATGACAGCTATGCCAGCTAATCTCTTTAGGTTTTAGGGTCAGGATGAGGGTTGTTAGCGGTACACCAGGACCCATTAGAAGCACTCTTTCACTTATTCTCCTCTTCCGTCTCCCCCTCCAGAGGACTTCCTATGGTTTTGGACGGTCTTTCTCTCAGTTTGAGAAATGAAATGGTTAGTTTAGCCATTTTTTGCTCACTCTGCACCGGCTCAAGCAAAGCATTAGGGCACAGATGGACAGGAATCTGAGAAACATGGCTGATGGAAGGGCAGCAACGTAAAGGAGACGATTTATGAGGGATTACAAAGACACACAATAACACTAATGCACAAACACACAAGCGCAAACGACAAAATCTAGAAAAAACAAGCTAGCTATTATAGAGTCACATTTGCTATAAAATGCAAATCTAAAATGTTAGGCTGCTTTAGGCTAGCTGAGACTTGTCATAGCACTTGCATATTATTGATTTTGATTGCTTCCATTGTCCTCATTTTTAAGTCGCTTTGGATAAAAGTGTCTGCTAAATAACTAAATGTAAATGTAAAACACAAGCTTTTAAATACAGACTGAGAACCACCTTGATGAATATCTGACTTGAATATTTCTGTTGCTTAATCAAATTATAATAAGCTCATTCAGGCTACAAATATCTTCAATGGCATATTTCTTTCTAATTTTTTATTTTTAAATAAACAAGCCTAACTGATGTGTAATGTGACTTGTGTTAGAGTTGATAGTTTAGTCTCAGAAGAATAATAATAATAATAATAAGTTTAAATAGCATTTCAGTAAGTTGGCTTTCTCAAGCCAACTTAATAAGTGATGCTGTCTCATCCAACACATGCCTACACACATTAACTGTAATTACTAACACACAAACACACAGAAAACTGTCACATTTAGCAAATAAACCTCATTTTCTCACACTAATTAGTCTAAACTTTTGCAAGAGACCACATAGTTCATTTCTCAGAGTCACGTTCTGTTACAATGCGTACAATAAGTCATTTCTAATGCGCACAACCTCAAGCTAAGCCCAGGAAACACTTACTGTACATGTGGGTGGTAATGGCTTGGGCAGAGCCTCTATTCTGCTCTTAAACTTTTAACAGGTCTTCAGTGTCCGAAGCATGTTTCATCCAGAACGCAGATCTCAGTAAAGCCACTAGCGCACGCATGGACCTGTGTGGAGCCCATTTCATAATTCACGTCAAAGCCGTACAAACTCCATATAATAACAGACTCAGTTTCATGCTTCTCAAAAGGAAATCCTGTTAAAATCTAGTAAAAATGTTCATGTTGGTGTCATATGGTTTTTAAAAAGTTTTAAGCCAAGTTTCAATTTAATGACTCTAAAAGGTTTTCAAAAAATTTATTTTTCATGGTGTATATATCATAAATACCTTTTTGGGGAGTCGCACCACATGACATTTAACAACCTCAATTAATTTTGCCTTTCCGTAAAAAGGTAAAATGATCTCATATTGAATTCAGTGAATTATTTGACAGATAAAATGTTCAAATATTAGTAATCACTAACTCGGTTTTGTTGTAATAGATTTCCTCCAAAATAATAATAAACAATCACGCCAAACTACTATATTTAATATTTCCTTTTCAAGAATTTAATAGTTTTGGATAGTTGGCATATTTGACTTTATGTCCTATTTGCATTTTAGTATTTTAACGGTTTAATTAAAAAAAAAAAAAAAAACATCTAAATAAATAAATAAATACGCATGACATCACTGACACATTAACTATGAAATGAAATTTGACCCCCATGCAGTCAGTTTGTAAGTTTCTTTCGTGCCTGTTCATATTTTGAAAGTTCTTCTTTGTTGCTCTGAAGTCTCTCTGAATTTTAGAGACGTTTCACCAAAAGTGTGAATGTGATATAACCCAAACATCACAGAGCGTTCACTGTCCACAGAGACGGTGTGATATCCCACCATCAGCAGAAGAACAAAAGGACCTCAGAGCAATATTCACACAAAGACAAACAGAGTTCACACTAAATGAAACACTTCTACACTCCTCTGGATGTATTCCTGCTAAAACACAAAAATAAAATATCAAATACACTAGGTTTGGGCTTCACCAACTGCCCCACCATACAATGCATATCGCAATACTTATGTCACTATTCAATACATTTTATTATTGGCTTACGTCTGAAACTGTGCTAAATGAATACGAGTAAACAGGTATCATCTTTCACGTGATTCACTTCACTTCTGTCAAGTGCAGCTGTCCATAGAAGTGGCTCTGATGAGTTTGCACTTATTAGATGACCTAAATAAACTCCTCATAAAATCCCCCCCAGAAAAAGACTGATTCTGCATAATATGAGCTGTGTAATATGGAGGAAAAATGTGGTAAGTTTGCTGGATAATGTGATAAACATCATATTAACGTGATTAATGTGGCAAACAAGTTTCGTTGTGTTTTAAACCAGACAATGATAACACACCCTCCTGTTCATCCCAGGAGATAACTACTCAAAGAAATTTAATTCATTAAAGAAATTAATACTTTTATTCAGCAAGGGCACACTAAATTGATCATAAGGGATCGTATAAACATTTTTTAATGCTATAAATGATTTCTATTTCAAATTATTGCTGTTATTTTGAACTTTCTATTCATTACAGAATCCTGAAAAAATGTATCATGGTTTCCACAAAAGTATGAAGCAGTAAAACTGTTTTCAACACTGATAATAATAAGTGTTTCTTGAGCACCAAATCAGCATGCTAGGATGATCTTTAGTGCTGTTAAACGATTAATCGCGATTAATCGCATCCAAAATAAAAGTTTTTGTTTACATAATATATATTTGTGTACTGTGTATATTTATTATGTATATATAAATACACACTCATACAGTATATATTTTGAAAATATTTACATCATTTATATTATGTATAAATGTATTTAATATACAAATATAACATATTTTTCTTAAATATATACATGCATGTGTTTGTATTTATATATACGTAATAAATATACACAGTACACAAATCTATATTATGTAAACAAAAACTTTTATTTTGGATGCGATTAATCGCGATTAATCGTTTAACAGCACTAATGATCTTTGAAGGATCATGTAACACTGAAGACTGGAGTATTCAGCTTTGCATCACAGGAAGAAATTACATTTTACAATATTTCTACAATATAGAAAACAGCTATTTTATAGTGCTATTATAACATAACAACAATATTACGTTTTACTGTATTTTGACCAAATAAATGCAATCTTTGTGAGCACAACAAACTTCTTTCAAAAACAAAAAATGTTATTATTCAAAAGTTTGACAAAGTTATCAGTGCAAAAGCTGAAAGCAAAGGTCTTCGTCATGTTAGTTTAGATCAGTTTAATATTAACCATGTACCTGCTCAACACCACAACATATATAGCTGCTGACATATCAGTTTATTTTCCTTGCATTATTCATAAACTCCCCCACTTCAGCAGCACACACTACTGTTATGACACATAAACCTGTTCATTTAAAACCACAACAAACGACAGCATTCAGCAAACCCCTCAGGGACCAATCCAAACGCCCGCCTGGGACAGAAGGACCAATCAAAACTCAACGCCTGCAGACAGAGGTCATCTGAACCAACTGAATCTGTCTGAATGAGCGATGGGAGGATGGCCAGCTTAACTCACTCGAGCTAAACACAGGAAACAGGAAGTGCTCATGTAAGGAATAATTGACGACGGGCCCGAGGTGGGTGTGCATTATTTTTCTAATAATTCAACGGCCCGGAGTCAATTATTCCGCTTATACTACGGTTACCACACCTCAATACATCGATCAGGTGATATATTTCAAGGGATCGTCCGGTTTTTGTACTTAAATCGCTATTGTGAGTAGGATTATTTCTTCCACATCTCATCCATCGCCTCCGTTGCTGATTCCAAAACGTCATTTCAGACCTAGTAACTGAGGCTTGAGCCGTTGATAACAGACAAATGCAGCTAATAACTAAGTTATGAGAGAGAGAGGGAGAGACAGAGAGAACGAGAGAGTGAGCGTGTGTGAATTAGCCTACCTCTCTGAGTCTGTCTCTCATCAGTGTTCGGCAGCAGAGTCCCTACTAGTGAAACTTTAAGTTCATTTTCCTCACGAACAGTGCCATTGTTACCTCAATTCGCTTGTGAGAAATGTTATGTTCTTTTAAGTTGCTAAACTATTTACTGACAAAGTCGTCAGAGCAGCGCTAACAACATTAGCGCGTATGTTTTCATGTGTGTAAACTGTGTGTGTGTGTGTGTAAGGGAGAGAGAGCAGGAGAAATAGAGTATGTGTTTTACGTACATAATAAAATGTAATTATGTGGCAAAACATGGAACTGATCTGTCGTTTTTATCCCATTGCTTACTATATTTATGTATTTAGCCAATGTTGTTGTTGGTTTTGGTTATTTTGCTGTTGTAAGACCTTTTGAAATAACTGAAATCATTTGGCGTAGTGATACGGAACTGTAATGCGGTCAAGAGCTGCCTGGAACTACATTCGCCGTGCATTTCCCTGAAAATAACTGCACACCTTAGAACGTTCGTCAGCCAACCAGATTCAAGCATTCAATGGCCCCATAGTATAATACTGTATATGTCATCTTTAGAAGGTTTCAAATAATATAAATCTCAAATGAAAGTTAAGTTTCGCAAATGAAAGCTTAAGCATGTCAAATTTAAAGCCATTTGTAGTTTTTTTTCCTTGAGAAAGAGTGTTTGTGACATTTTCAAAATGCAATGCGTGTTTGAGCATCCTGAAACACCAACATTAGCTCAATCAATGGCGTGAGCTTAGGGGCGGGACTATCTGTTGGTTTAACCAATAGAAAAAGGGAGGGGAAATTGTTTGGGAAACCTCTCCGAAAAGCCTTTTGCAATTCTGATTTTATTTGCGCAGACATGACAAACTTCAGCTGTGAACAAACATTTATGTGGCCTAGATCATAAATCTGTGTGATTTAAAAGCTTCGAATGCAGAATCCATGTACACACGCTCAGACAGTCACAGTTTACTCTGGAACACAGAGGAACAGCGCTGTGCTGCGTGTGAAATATTGATGAAGGTGTTAAGTAGGAAAGAGAAAGGTAAACGATGAAGGTTGGCAGAGACAGAGAGAGACATAATGGATGGATGGGAAGGTAAAGAGGCCCTAACAGAGCGAATGAGATGCTGAAATGTGCTTGAACCAGACGAGGTCAAAGTTTAACAGATTGGCAGTTTGTCAGATTGGCAGATCTGAGAAAACTTGACCCTCAAGATGACCTTAAGCATACTAGCTCGATAAAATTCTGTGGCTACGATGGAGGACATGTCCAAGTCTAACACCTTCTCAGTGTGTGGGTGTCAAGCTTTTTCATTCAGAAACACGCCAGATTATATTCATGTTTTTACATAATCAGGGTGTCACATAGATGATGAATTCACTTTGTGGGATTCAAAATCCAATTTAAATCAAAATAAACTTTTAGAATTTTGAAAAAAATTCAAAACAAACAAGTAATGAGAAAGAAAAATGAAAAAGCCTTTGAAAGACATGAGCTCAGTTTTGTATTGCAGCTTTGTATGAAATTTTACATATTCAGTGGTCATATTATAACTCAAATGATATAAACACTTACCCAAAAATACAAGTGATTTGTATTTATTTGTATTTTCCATTGTTGGCATGTAGCAGTAGGCTAAATCAGGCAACAGACCAAATTAGTGGGTAGATATAATGGGTATACACAAAACATTCATTCAGTAACTTCTAATTAAGGTCTACACATAAGCACTATTGTTTAATTAAGAATTTAACACCAACCCTAGAGCTTCTACATTATACAGAGCATATATACAGCCTCAATGAGTTTTCAGCAAGACAGATGCTGATCAAAAAGTTGCAGGTGGGAGGCTTTTCTTCATATGTGAACATAATAAACACTGACAAGCTTCCTTTAGCATGAATATGGGCAACCCAGGCACACTGGAAAAACATGCCTCTATACCTACTTTTTTGCAAAAAACTTACCAATACAAACAAATCACTGCAGTGTCCAGATGAAATAAACACTAGTAAAACACCAACAACTTGTATTCCTTTTAACACAAATTATGATGATTGCAGATGATTGCATTACATAATCAACTCCATATATATGTCTTTTCTACTGTAGTAAACTTGCTCTGCAGCTCACCTGATATACAGCACTTGCAACACAGAGCATGAGTCCCATGAAACACGAATCACAAGGAAAAAATGTAGAAACAAGCTAAAATGGCATGGCTGCTTCTGCAGATATTTTTATCTCACGTTTGCACATTAACATTATCGGTAGGTCGGGTTTAGCATAGGTGGTGCATTATTCTCAAACATGATCAAGCATTAACGAACACTGACAGATTCATGTTCATCTGTTTTGGAGAAACTGGATGCACCACTCACTGGACATTTCACTTAAAGTTTTGTGAAACTTGCTAGATACTGCAGATTTTGCAGAAATGTTGCCATAGACACATTTTTTCCAATGAGCTTGGGCTGAATATGGAACCTGTCACACACCATACATGTACACTTCTTGTGTAAATGTTAAAATGATCAGTTGATGGTAGCTGGAGTGAATTTGTACTGTCAACACAAGCACAGAAGAACAAAAATAAACAATAAAAAAATATTTCTGATGTGCTTGGAAACATAAGCAGGGGAATAAGTAAAACAAAACCACCTGAGGGGAAATGTAATGTTGACATTAAAACTGTTCAAGTAGTTACATTCATTCAAGCCAAACTTGAAATTTTTTCATTTTTTATTGTGAAGCGAACTGAATGATTCAATAGTGTAGTAAGGCTTCCCTGCTCCTTTGGAGGAAAAAGCAATTTCTTAACTACATGTCAAAATAAGAAGTGGGGAAAGGGGTTATCTGTCACGACCGAATTCAATATTGTCCTGAGGTTTAGTGGTTATCAAATGAGAAGTGAGCATCACAATGTGTGAGATTAATGTTGTTTGATATCATATTTCTGCCTCATGGCATTTTCTGAATTGGCAGATAAGACAGGATAAACATTAAACAGACGAAATGAAATGGTCTGGTGTAGATTGTTGAGGCAAGTGTGCAGGCCTTGATTAATCATCCTGATAGACGCATCTCTCTCTCTCTCTCTGTGTGTGTGTGTGTGTGTGTGTGTGTGTGTGAGAGAGCGTGTGAAGGGAGAGTGTATTTGTTTGGGTGATCTCTGAGTGATACTGTTTCCTGTCCTCCATCTGGCAGCTTCTTGCTAATTAATCTCACCAGCGACCCGCTTCATTCAAACAATTAAACAAATCTTAACATCCAGATGCTTGTAAACCATGGACAGTTGAAATAAAGTAAGCAGAAAGACAAAGTGACAGACAAGGACAACAAAAGTGCTTGTGTGAAAAGAAGATAATTTATAAATGAAAACCCTTGAAGTATAACTATGCAGTAGCTCTAATAATAAAAATGATCCTAATAATAAAAATGATGATGCTCCTTCTACAATTATTGCAGAAGTTTTTCCCTTTTCAATAACCTTTAATCAGCTGATATTTCTTTAGACCATTATACATATATATTGTAAACCTAAACATTTTGCTTAAAGTCTATTTGTGCTACATTTCTTTCAAATAAATGACACTTAATACAAGAAGATATAAAATATTTGTACTTCAGGTAGCTGGTTGTATCAATGCTTTTTTTTAACATTTTTTACTACATTTTGTAACTTTTATTAATAAATTTATATCTAATAAAATATTAATTATGTTTGTGCTTTTAAAAGTCACGTATTCTGATGCCTGTGTAACATTTAAAGACTGTAAGGTGACTTTACAGTGAGGGTCTGTGTGTTCTGTGAGGGTCTGTTCAGGGAAAAGCAAATATTTCACTTGAGCTGAACTTCACTCATCAAACTCTAAACCCATCAAGCCCATCTATACCACTGATGTTCATCTGCAGAAATGTGGAGGAGGCATGAAAGCATATAGTGTTCTCCAACAGTTCTCTGCAGTCATGCACTAGAGGTTTTTTGGTCAAAAGTTAAATCTAGGACAACACTGGGCCGAAAACCCAAACTTAAACCTGAAAATGATTTTAAAAATCAAAGCGAATACACTTGTTCTTCCTTTAGTTCCCTAGTGAAAAATAAATATATTTTTGAAATATACTACAAATACATTTCCATATTTATGTACTTAATAAAAATACCCTGAAATTGTACTTTTGGTGTACTAAACTGATATACTTAAAGTCTGCTAAATTAGAACAATGAATTTTGTACTTAATGCACTTTAATTGTGCAATTGTGTTTAATTGTGCTAAAGTGGAACTATTGCAAGTATACGTCAGATACATTTTAAACATCTTGCTTTAAGGGGTGGGGGGGGGGTCGTTTTGTAGATGCATCGTGATGCAGACGTGGACGACTCTGAATCGATTCACAAATGTCAAAAATCGATTTTCTATTTCTGAAAGTTAATTGATAACGTAACGTGCCGCAGACGCGTGCAGTGTAAAAAGGGGTAACAGATGCATGACGGCGGCGCGTGAAATCAGACCGGCATCGTCTACATTAAAAGCTAGCGTACGGAAGCACTTTGGCTTCTATGAAGTTGAAGGGGGAAGGACCCTGGACAAGAGCCACACTATATGCAAGTTGTGTCAAGCCAAAATAAAATATTTTGGAAACACAACAAATATTACAGAAACCATATTACAGACTATGCTTAAGTGTGTATTCATTTACTACAAGCAGAGCAGAGTGGGGGAAAACGCCCCCCTTAAGGATTGTGTCAGTTTTTTTCGGTGAAACAAAAGTTAAATGTGTCCGAAAAAGTTATCATAGTTTTAGTGACAATGGCATAAATTATAAACCAAGTATGAAAAATGTCTGGAGTTTAAGTTATTAGATTATTAACAAAAATTGAATTTGTACCAAAGAGGGCATTTTACCCCACCTAAAATGCCCCCCCACCCCCAAAATGCCCCCCAGTCTGACAAAGCAATTTGCTTTAAATTTTTACAGCAAAATCAGAGTATAGGCAGTTTTAGCTTAAAATTAAAAAGAATATAATCAATAATTATGAATTACAAAATTATAATAGCCTATTTGAATCATTTTGTTAGCTGATGTTAACTGGCTAGCTAACTAGCTACCTGATGCTAACTTGAGGTAATTTTTAAATATAAAATCCAAAATTTTTTTTATTCAACCAACTAGTTAGAATACATTTGATGGATAAACAGGATTTGATGTTCAGAACAGAGTAACTACTGTAATTGCCTATTGCCCCCTGGGGGCATTTTACCCCACTGACTATGTTTGAGAAAAAAAAAAAAACTCATGTCACTCTGAAAATATAATTACATTTTTATTAAATAACACGTACTCCCTATCTACAGGCCTTACTGTTCTCATATCATATATAACTGTGATGTTTTACAAAACAATAAGCTGTAAAACACTTTTTTTCTTTCTGCTGAAAATTAGATCATTTACTGTGAAATTCGTTTTCTCTCCAGTACATCACCAGCGCAAGCTTCATGGTGAAAACTTCTACATCTTTCTTGTCAACGTAGTCCATAGTTACAATAAAAATGTATCTTGATTTTATCTTGTGGTTATTTTGGGAAAAACAGTAGGGGGGAGTTTTCCCTCATTCTACCCTATGCTGCTAGAGGCACATGTTTCATTTCCCATTGGTTCTTTGTAACATTGCTGTTGACTTGCCAAATCACTTCCATTTGTTTTATTAATAAAATATCTCGGAAGTAAATTCATTATGGGTCATTCCAGATGCTTTGCGTTAATAGTCAAACAGTGAGAAAAAAGAAAACCTGTGTTAAAACAAAAGATGCCTCGATAATCGTTTCATCATCGCATCGCAGCCCTCTGAATCGTAATCGAATCGAATCATGAGGTGCCTAGAGATTCCCACCCCTATAAAAGACCGATATTATTGAAAGATCATACAATCCTCATCAATAGTGACATTAAAACACATTTTAGGCTTAATATTGAGAAATGTGCATTGTGCACAAGTGAAACTCCAAATAGTTTAATTACAGTTTTTATATCAGTAAGTCTTGAGCGATATGTCAGTAAATATGTTAATAGATTTGAACTATACTTGGTATGAAATAAATGTATTTTTTTAAATACATTACTTTTTTACTAGGGTTGGTATTGCTTTCACATCTAGACTCCAACAATTTTTAAAATACTGTGTAAAAAATTACAGATAATTAATAATTGTTTCCATTCATATTTTCAGCTAAATACTATTTAGTCTTTAAAACTTGCTGTGTAACTCAAATGTCTTCAAATGAGATCGGTAAGCATATCTGACTCAGGAAAAAAGTATGTTCTACTTCAACTGAAAGAATTCTAATAAATATATAATGACACATTCAGTAATACAATTTAATGACTGCAACAATAAATCAAAAAATCTTTTGCACAATTTGTCTCTTTCCTCACTTAAATTATCCACTGGCAGTGCGGTCAACAGATTGTGACACTTGTGACCTCATCTCAACTGGCAAATGAATCTGCCTAAACTGAAATAAATGCCATAACTTTATAAGGTCACTTGTACTAAAAGCACAACACATGCTCTGTGAAATCCTCTCGTTTCCCATGATTCTGAAGCTGAAAACACTGAAGGCATTCTCAGTTCTACTTTTAGACTGATCATCTATTATTCTGACATGTATTTGTTTTTCTTCTGCTGGGACTTCATCTGGATTGATGTAATACTACAAGTATGTGCTCTGAGACATTAAGGGAATTCTTATATGTGCATTTCTACGCTGCACCTCGGTAAAGAGAAAGTAAAGTGACTCCCATGAGTGAAAGTGAACTGAGATTCCTTGACTGGCCAATGGAGCGCTTTCAAGGACAGACTGAGACAGGGGCGTCTTTGTTTCTACGACGATACCGATACACCTGCAGGACAGTGAATCACTTTGAAGGACACAGAGATGCTTATCAACAAGCAACCAATCAGATCTCAAATGTACAAAGTCACTAAATGAAGCCAAACAGGATAGAGATGCTAATCTGCAAGCAGAAAGAGAATTCTCTTAAAAAGGCTAACAGTAGCTCCCGCCATGCCCAATGCGATCCATGCAAGATTATGCAAGATTAGAATTAAGGCCACAACAAGAGAAATCAACAAAGAAATTAATAAGACATCATTTTGAACAAAATCTGTCCAGAACAAAGGACATTTAGAGTTTATTTTGGTGGTTTTAAACAGCTTACCAGCATTCGTTCCAGAAAACTTCACGCCAGCTGTGGAACACCTTTAAACTGCTGTGGCGATTACGTAATAGATAGATCTTCTTTCTTTGACATGGACATTTTTTCAGGCTCATTTCTACACCGTTGAGGTCAGGCACGAGTTGTGTGTTTGTTGTGTTAAAGAGAGGATAGCATGCAGCACATATTTAATTAGCATTGCTCCCTATTTTGAAGTTCGACAAGAGGATATTAGGGCTTTTATTGTGAGCAGAATCATATCAAATCCTTTAAAAAAAGTATTTTAAAGCTGCACAGATGGTCTAGGATTTCTGAAGTGTGTACATGTGTCCAGTTGATATTACCACAGCCTGTCGTGCGTGAATGATGTTCATGACGTTCAGTTCACAGCCTGCATTCTGCCACTGATGCAGATGCAGCATCATACTTAAATACTCTTAACAGTGTTTCCCACTCCACAGGGGTGTCTACAGCACCACAGCAAAAGAAATTATATTTAGCAGAGTTGCAGTCTTGCAGTCTAAATCGATTGTAATGAAAGAAAATGAACGGGCATCTCGAAACAATACAAAGACAGTAAACAACACATCTTTCTTTTGAGTTCATGTCACGCAACAACAAAATACAGTAAGTGTAGTCTGATTCACAAACAAATTACTCAGTCAGTTCTAATAATTCTGAACTTGTATTACTTTAAATATTTTGGGTGAAAAAAGCAGCTAAAAAAGCCTTGTGTCAAAGTCAATGTGATCCAATCAATACTGTTTTGGATCCTATATTGACTTTCATTTAATGGAATACACAATAAATCACACTGGCACATTTTTCAATACATCTTTTTTTGCCTTAAGGCTCATGAGACTTATTTATATATTATTTAGGTAAAAAAGAAGAAGAGTTTAATTAATAAATGTAAGTCTGATTTAAAAAAAAAAAAAAAGAGCACTTAAAATTTCTAAAAGAATCATTGATGGAATACATTCCTAATGAGTTCCATCCAAACTCATATTACCGGGATATACCCCTAGTATAGCTGCACATTGAGCCGTTAAAACCATAGTCATTTGACAATCTCACCATTTGGTGGAAACTTCCTAACATGAAAGCATTTTTTTTTTAAATCTAACAACTACACAAACAAAATTACACCTGAACAGTTTAACGACCAAACAACAAAAGTCATTGCCCACATTAATTATGAAATGGGTTTGTCTTTGTAAGCAAAACAAAGCCAGACAATGAACAGTAACATTATACTGCCTAGCCTAATCCAACAATATATCCGGCAGCTAAAATGAAGGAAGCTGTGAACAGCAAAGACCAATGAAACAGTGTCCTTCACATGACAGCTGGACGCCACACAACACCATTAACCTCTATATCCCTCCAACACACTGCTGCATAATGAAATAGGTCCATCTCCACACAGACATCCCAGCGCTTGAGCTGCAGGTCAAGGAGATGTAAAGCCACCCTGAGGTTTACCCTAATCATTCTAAATGGTTCCCTGTCCCCGTTCTCTCTCCCTTAAAAAAAAAAAAAAAAAAAACCTTTCTGGTTCTGATCTCGTAAAAAGGACCATTTACCACTTTAGGGGCTATTAAGCTCCTCCAAATTGACTAAAAGCACTACAAAATGTCATCCCAAAGCAGTCATCACAGAATATGACTTGTTCCTATATTACAAGCATTCATGAGCCATATGAGGTATTCTGGTTTGTTCCTTGCACAAAACTGTGTATGATGCATGGTTTCCCACAACTATCATTCCTGTATAAGTAGTAGTTGATTTAAAATGTTAAAATTACGTGTTTATTGCATGGAAGAAAAGTGACCACAATGTCAACAAACATGTCCAAAAATGTCTTCATTATTCACTCTATTACATGATGAATGGATGCAGCCCACTGTCTAGTCCTGCTGTAACCCTCAAGTACATGAAGTAAAAAGATAAACTGAGTGCTACAGGGATGATGTAGTTTTGCAGGCCAGAAGTTAACATCATCCTGGTTCAAGGGTAGAAATTAATGGGGGCTTGTGACAAACTTGCCCCCAAATCAACAAAAATGCTCAACAATTTCAAGATAAATTCAAATTAAAGGGAAAAAAAGCCCCTGCACAGTTCAATTGAATCAATAACGGCTGTTGCGATTAACATGAAATGTGAAAATCAATGAAAAGTATCAATTCACGGAATTACATTAAAATCTGTGCACGTTGCATCAGATTGCCTTTTACGTGTTGTTTTTAGCAGTGTTGAGCATTATAACCAATCACACGCTTCTGTTGAGCTTATGAATGCAATGGCCATTTGGAGGCGTTTAGATGAGTCAGCGCTGGAGTTCTGTTCATCTTAAAGAATGAAATGCGAAAAATAAAATGTAATTAACAGATTCATTTAGCAGCGATTATAATGAGAGTTTTTGCATATCTGGCACTAGACTAGACTAACGTCACAAAACGACATGTTTGTCTAGAATGTGACGTGATATTTCCCCAAAAACATTTCTTCATATTCATAATCAACATTAATAGTACCTACTGGAATATCCAGAACAATAACAGACAATGTTTCAGAGCACATTCCTATAGAACTCTACTGAGAAAACATGTTCACTGACAAAACATTTAGCATTAACAAAGTCGACAGCAGTATATTAACTGGCAAACTAGTGAACAGCCACTTTCTATTGTTCAAGCCTTTTTTATCATGAGGTGCAAATTTGTTTCCGTTTGACTGTGTATTTGACTACAAAATATAATCTAGTAAAAATTTTAAACAGATTGTTGTTATTGGTAACAGTTTAAAGTATTCTGACTGATAGAAGTAATTGGTTAAATTTATGTATTTGACATTAAAGACAATGCAAATAAAATTGAAAAAGTAATTACAAAAATTGCCCTTTCTGAATATTGCCAGTAAAAAGCCAGTAGGATTTTACCATTGGATTATTGCAGAAAATATGCTCAGAGACCAACAAAGGTTTATGATTCTACACTTTTTGTTCATCAAGATAATCTTCACACATGAACACAACTTAGAGAAGCTAATGGTAGGATATAAATAAACCGCACCACAGAAGCATAACCTCAACATCACCACCACCAAGCTTCCCACAGCTCTTTCGATCTCGATTTAAAATCTACAAGCCGGAAAGTTTGATTAGTATAGTTTGCAAGAGTCCAAATATAAACACACTGAGGCTATGAAACCAGACTAGTGAGTAGATGAGTCTTCATGTTCATCGTGACATTTAATGTCCCTGAATACCACATTTAGCCACTTGTTAAGCCCAAAGTATACTTTGGGGGTTTTTTTATGCGTATGTCTCCTTATGCCAGGTACACACTGCACGACTTTAGCCCTGATTTTCACTCACAGAGAGTTTTGTGGCAGTCTTTTGTAGACCTGTCTGTGACTCAGAGATCTGTGGATATTTATATAAATATCCATTTATAGAAAAATCCACTGACTTCAGGACAATGGAACCGGAAGAGCTAATGCTGACTTCCTACAGAACTCTGTCGAGGAATCATGTTCACGTAACATTTAGCATTAACAGAAAGTTGTCTAAACTGGCAACGTTATACATTAACTGCCAATCTTCCATCTCAGAGTGTGAAACCACAGCAACCACCTTCTGTCTGCTCAAGCCTTTTTTATCAAGAGGTGCAAATTTGTTTCCGTTTGGCTGTATATTTGACTACAAGGTGGAGACAGAACACATTGTCGTCGTGTACGTTTGTGCACATGTTTGTTATGTGGCATACTTAGCGTGTGGGCGGGCAGCCTAGAATTCATTTAAAACACATTTGAGCTCACATCAGTGAATCAGGCAGGTCCCTCCTACCCTCAGCACACCCTCAGATGGATCTGTGCCCGCTGAACTGTCAGCACGGGAAGCGCTACGCTGGCAGATGGCTGGCGAAAATGAACAAGCACAATGGCCAAGTGGTAGGGTGAGCTGTGCATGACAAAACCACAGTAAAGTCTTACTGATCAGCCCTTAAACAGCGTAAAACACAACCGCTAGAATACAGTGGAAAAAAAATATATAGAATAAAAAACAGACATTTCAGAAATTACAGGATGGAATTTTTCTGCCTGAATTATATATATTCAGAAATGCATAATGTATATCAAAAACTGATATGTTCTTGAAGTAATAGTTATTTACTTTGACAAGGTAAGCTATTGTCATTTACTATAATACAGAATTGTTTATCAGCACTATATGGGTCAATTATATTTAAGAGTGTCCATGATAATGAAATGCACGCCTTTTATTCATGTTAGCTTCATAAAAACTTTCCATACCATTTTCAAGGAAATTATAAATAAAGTTTTTTTTAAAGATTTTTATATAAGTAGTATTAAAAAATATTAAATATAGTATAAAATATAATTTTATATAAGAAATAATATATATATATATATATATATATATAGTATTTGTATACATTTCTGGGTATTTATATACATTTCTGGGAAATGGGGAGTCACACCTCATGACCTTTTACAACCTGAATTAGTTTTAACATGAATTTTAATTCATCCCAAACCTGCATGAAAAAAAATCTTTTTAAGTATTTTAGTGAAATCACATGTACATTAAATATCTTGTGAAACTGATTTTTTTTCACTGTATATTGTAAGGTAACTGGTCAACCAATTAATCATTGTATTAAAATGACTAATATTTTCACTCCCGGTTTCACAGACAAGGGTTAAGCCTAGTCCTAGACTAAAATGTAAATCTGAGCTGTTTCAACTGAAAGAAACTTGCAATGACTGATCTTTAAATATATCAGTGCCTTTGTTTTGTCTTAAGATGCACACCAGTAATGTTTTTTTCTAAGGCATGTTTCTAAAAATTACTTAAATGTCCTAATTGAACTATGGCCTAATCCTGGTTTAGGCTAAGCCCTGTCTATGAAACCGGGCCTCAGTGTGTAGGTGTGAATCTGACACACAAACATAAACATGCACTAACTCTTGAAGGCACAGATGGCCGGCACAGCAGGAATCAAACTATCTATAGATTATGAACACAATCTCAGAAATGCAGTGTACATACACACACTCCACTGCATCTTCCTCACTGAAGCTGACCCTAAAGGTCGCCCCCTGCTTTTTAATTGTATCTTCACTACTGTGTTTCATCATATCATTTCTTCCACCAGCATCTCATCCAACCATCTCTCACATACAATTATTAAATCACTAAAATTAGTAATTACTTTTATGCTACAACTGCACATGGTGGGTGTAGTGAAGTGAGAAAATGGCAGGCTACCGGCCACAAAATTCTCACTGGTCATTGCTTACAAATATATGTGTTTGTCCCTAAGGCAATGGAATTATATAGCCCGTTTTTAAAGGCATCATGACATGAGAAATCCAATTTTCCTTGATCTTATGACATTTAAAAGGTCTTTGCACCATTAAAGCATCTTGCAAGTTTCGTAGAATAACATGTCATCTGCTTTATAAACAAAGCATTTATTTAACCAAGCTCCAGAAATGGCTTGTTTGGGCAAAATACATTTGTCACACTGGCAAAATACATTTGCATGTGACTGCCTCTACAGACACCGACGAATAGTTTTACATCATTGCACCCACTGCCATCACTTAACGACTGATACCCGTCTACACATGAACGTTATGTCACTAGTCATCACCCTGTTTTTATGCGCATTTTAAAGTATATATATATATATATATATATATATATATATATATATATATATACACACACACACACAAATAAATGCGTTATATGTTTGTTCAGAGCATTTGACTCAGAGCAGATGAAGTGGCCAACTGTACTGGATCTGACAGCAGCCACACCACAAACTGTAAGTGTTCATTTGGAGCCTGCTCATCATAAACTAGGACAAACACTCATACAGGTCAGTGAGCTGTGGCAAATGCTAATCAGCTTTATTGATCTGGATGTGCGGTTATGAAATGACCAATAAAATCTATGAGAGCGCATGAGGACAGGTATTGGTTTGTTGATGAGAGATATGTTTAAACAAACATTTTTTGAAAAATTGACGTAATCATTTGAACACATTATATGAAGTGATCATTAGACACTTTTGGGATGTGTGACAAACAAAAGTGTCCAAGAAAAAAAAAGATAATTTTACATCATTTTTTAAAAAAGTACCATGTTCTTAGAAATTCATGTTGGTTTCACATGAATAAAATCCACAGTGGTTTCATACTTGGAAAAACTATTATTTAAGAAAAAGATTTACATTTAATGTCACTTTATGACACACAATTTTGCCAATATCATAAATTATTAATTCATAAATATCACTAAGTTCTTAAGAACTCACACCAGATGACATTTTACAACCAGAACTAACCTTGCATTGGTCAAATGAACTTGTATCTTATAGACTTATTGACCTTGACACACAGTCATTGGGGTCCTCAGGGCTCCTCTCTATGATTTTTTTTTTTTCATGAACAATGATGACAGCAAGCAGGTTTTATTCTTCAGGAGACCTGTACTAGCTGAACAACTGTCATTGAGATGAATGGAAATGGACAGTGGTCAGTTTTCCCCAGGTCTGAAAATAATTATGAATCATAGCCAAAAAACCACAACAATTACGATAATGACACAGAGGAACTAGATCATTTTTTCCAGCTGATGAATGATAAAAACCAAACAATCGGTATACATCTGACTTTAAGCGGCAGATGACAAAACTTCAGTGCACACTTTTAATAAGCAGACCATTATGGTCTATTAGTGTGGACACTAATAAAGTTATCATTATAGTTGTTATTCTTAATGTGAATGGGCATTTACACTGAATTTCAGCAATGCTCAGCAGTCTCATTCCTCACATCTAAAGGTTGTTCTGTTAACAGGGATCAGTAAGAGCACTCCTGTTTCTCTGGGCGAGTGTATTTCTCAGTTTCAGCGCAGGGTTGTGTGGGTGTCAGGGCCTGTATCAAAGGTCTGGGGCTCTAATGGGGTATGACAGAAAAATTGAGAGTGAACTCTGAAAGGGTCGTGGGAGCAATGCCTTATGGGAAAATCTGTCCTTCCTGGCTTTAGTGCGCTCTGGGTAAACATGACATCTCCTGACAGACCTCAAGCATGAAAAGCAAGCAAACAAATGAGATAGAAGGATGACAGATAGGGATAAAAGAAACACTCACAAGTAACCACAATGGCCTCCACGAGAGGTTAACCTCTAGGTTGAATCACATCCACACAAACAGTGTGCAAGGGCAGAATTCTGGCCAGCGCAAACCGGCACTATCACATCTCTAAAGAAAATGGAGAGGTGATAAATGGTTCTCTGAAGACAAGAGAAGTGCAGACACCATCTCTTCACGAAACAGCAATGTATAGACCGTTCACAGAGGTCACACAAATGGGAATCGATCGAGAGCACACAGAACTGAGGTGAAAAGTATAGGAATACTGACAAAACCAAAGATTTAGAGGAGACAGAGGAAGAGCGGCAGATGGGTTAATGTACTGAAATATACTCTATTTATTCTTAAATATATTGTAGAATTCTTCAAAAAAAAATTCTACATAAAATGTACAATTTTTAAGAAAAGTTTAACGTTTCTGGCTTAAAAGTAGTGTAAGTACAAAAAACATTTTCCTTACACCTGAGTGAACACATCCTGATCATTATCAAATGTTTAAAAAAAAAAAAAATTATAATAAATAAAATGTGTAATAAATAAAATATATTTTTCTAAAAATAGTATTAAAGTTATACATGTAATTGCACATAATAAATAATATATATATTCAATTCAGTTCAGTTTTTGGTGGAGTTACACCACATGACCTTTTGCAGCGTGAACTACTTTAAACTACTTAAATTAATTTTAATTCAGAAATTAAAACATTCATAGAAGACATGTAAATAATGGTATGACAAGACAAGTAAATAGTGGGTATGACTCACATTTTTTTCCATACATAAATCTCTTATGCTCACCAATGCTGTACTTATTTGATTATTAAAAATACAGTAAAAACAGTAATATTGTGAAATATTATTACAACTCAAAATTCAAAGCTGATTTCTATTTGAATATATTTTAAAATGTAGTTTATTACTATGATGGCAAAGCTGAATTTTCAGCATCAATATTCCAGTCTTCAGTGTCACATGATTGAGTTTGTGATGCTTAATATTTTTGCTTAAACTGTGACCGATTTTCTCACGATCCTTTGTAAATAAAAAGTAAAAAAAAAAAAAAAGAATATGAAATAGAAATTGTAAATACATTGTAAATGTATTTACTGTCACAATTTAATGAGTCCTTACTGAATAAAAGCATTAATTTTATTTGAGAGAAAAAAAAAAAAATAAAAAAAAAAAAAATAAAAAAAAAAAAAACTTACTGACCCCAATCTTTTGAATGGTACTGTATTTTTGACAAACTAATCGATAGAACAAAAAAAAAAAAAAAAATAGTGTCATGTCAGTGACTGAGGTTGTATAATGTTACACTTTACTAAGTATACATAAATGTAATCAATCAAAGAGAGAGAGCATGTAGGCACAAATCACACACTCCTCAAAAACACAACTTTTGTCTTACGCTGTGTACTGAAGTTCAGTTTGGTGAACTATGACCTGTAAATCTGCAAAGTGAAAACACCAATAGAGGATCTATTTGACCAATAGAGGATTTAAGCATCACAGATTGATTCAAAGAACACAAACCTAAAGCTGCATGGTTTGCATAGCTGTTGGTCTGAAGTAATTTCACACGCTCAAAGTCCAGTGTGACCGCGGCTTAACACTGCTGTCTGAACGTGTGTGACAACACATGCAATGCCCACATGGTCTCTTCTAGTCACATGCTATTCTTCTGATAACTAACTAATGATTGAGAGGACCACACACACACACAAAAACACACATTTGTCCAGCTAATCACACCATAGGCTTCTATTGTTTTATCTGTGTTATAATAATTACTATAGAAAGACTGACCCAAAACAAAACCTTTTAAAATGGCAGTTTTTTAGATGGGCAGTGATGATGAAATATCCAGCTCTTCTGCTGAGTGCAAAGAGTAAATGCCTTCAGTACATCAGTAACGGGCTGTCACGTCCTGTCTAAATTCTCTCCATCATGGCACTCTGCAGGGTATGAAGCGTGTCTGAATATGACAGAGAGAGGGTGATTTTGCACATGCAAAGGACACTGGCATATTGCCCTCTTAATGCTGACCATAAACAGAACAATTCATCTGTGTCCCTGAATGAGCACAAAACCTTTCTTTCTCCAATGTATAAGAATTAGTTCACTAAAAAAAAGAATATCATATTTTTTCAGAGGAAAGCAAAAGGAGAATTTGAGGAAAAATATCAGCGTTTTTCAATACAATTACAGTATGGTATATCACAGCTATTAAAGTGATAGCTTGCTAAAAAAAAAATATTAATTTTTCAGATCACAAATGAGGATATTTTTAATATTCCTTCATCCTTTTTGTCCATCAACTGCAAGTCAGTGCAACCAAACTGAAAAGACTGATTTAATTTGGCCTTTTATTTCACATCAAATATGGTCAAAGGCAGTTCAGCTGTGTGACAGACAAGAACAAACCTTATTGGATCCGGCGGATCAAGCACACATGGTTGAGCTTCCATTTACTATATTTGACATGCTCAATGTATGTGCACTGACCTGTTTATGTATATATATAGATAGATAGATAGATAGATAGATAGATAGATATAAAAACTTACATTTGTTCATCATACAGAACAATGATAACAATTTTTCATTTTGGCTGAACAGATACTTTAAGAAAAAAAAAGATTCATTCTAGTGCATCAGTTTGTTTGGACAATTCATAAATGTGTTATATATATATATATATATATATACACACACACAATTAACATTTCACCAGCTCTAATCTCTCGATGATCTGATCACTGTGGTTAGTTAAAAGTTTTAAGTTTTTTTTTTTCTGTTGAACACAAAAGAACTGCAGCATCAATAATACAGTAATAACAGAAGACTTCTAGGTTTGCATGGTTACTCCAGCTCAGTGTTGCAGGATGGTGGATGTCTTGTAAACATTCACAAGACAGATTTGTTCCACAGTGAAATAGAAGTAAACGTTGAACACACATGGGGTTCACACACCTGCGTTTCTCCATATGGAAATCACAGGTAAAACATCAGTCACATTAATTATAAATGATGCCACCTGCTAACCTGCATTCTCAATCCAGTCTCACTCTGTGTGTGTGTGCGCGTGTGAGTTTGCAAGTGGGTGCTGTCAGGAGGGAGGGTGGCTTGCATAATGTAGCCTTTGGCAGAGTGCCACATCATATAATGAGTGAAAGAAAAGGGCTACATGAGCTGCATCACTGGGGCTAAATTAAGAGAGACAAGACTGTTCCTGCCCACAGGCACATCCCCTGATACACACACACACACACACACACAGCACATATGCCTGCACGGCTCATCGTGACGTCACAACACACAGACTGTGTGATACAGTGCGGATAAACCTCCCTTTGACTGAAACGGGTCAAAATGAAACTGTTACATGGAGCTGTTTCATAAAAAAAATAAATAACACACTAACCACAAGCAGTTTGTCTCAACACACTACAATAACTAACACACTTTTCAACAGAATTTTATGTTTGGCATCTCCATCTACAGCCTACATTGTTATATAATGTATTATAGTATTTAATAGTCAACCTGTTGTATATATTGGCAGTATACAGGTATGTGCTGATTTATTATATTATATACTATGTATATTGTTATCTAGATCTAGAGAAAGCTATAGAAATATATTGACCTGGCCAATTATAATCGGTCAATATTTAACTTTTATGATTATCAACATTGACTTCTAGCCATGCTGGCTTAATCATGTCAATAAACAGAAATGTATCAGTTCCTCTAATTTCTGTGAATAGCGTTCCTTTTTTGTGAATTTTGTGTAAATATTGTGTTAATATACATGACAATTAAAAAGTTTGGGGTCAGTAAACCTTTTTTTTTTTTTTTTTTTTTTTTTTAATAA